>JAPYZO010002526.1:0-28722 GCA_030522905.1 Torymus flavipes | reverse complement strand
AATTAATCAAATAATAAACATAAGACGGAAATTGCCTCGGAATTTCACATCTCGTTAAGAAAAAATTTTTATTGGCGTTGTTTAAAGTGTTTAAAAATATATTTTTTTTATGATTTTTATTTTTATTAAATATTAAAAACATAATTTTATTCCTACTCCTACGTTCAATTTGTTTTTATCTACATAAAATATTTTTTTTAACTTTTAATGATAACGCCTCGATCAACGTGAAGAAAACTTGGTTCGACTACAAAATGAACGATTGTTGACTAATAAAATATTTAAAAAAAAACATAATTCGGTAAAATGAAAGTCAACACTGATGAATTTTTCTCAAGACCGCCCCGGTTAGACCAGCGAAAAGCGGCACGAAAGGCACGTCGAGCAAGAAGAGCGCTAGAAACAGGACGGGAACGTCGCAAGTCAGGAACGCTGACAATACGTCGAGTGCGCAGGCAGCCAAGACGTTCATGTCGAAGGTCCTGGACCTGGAGAAAGAGTCGAGCAAGAGTAAATCGGCAGTGCCGAGTGGAAGCTCAGCGAAACTTTATCGCGCTTCGAGAGTACCTGAAACCCTGACCGTTCGTATAAATAATAATCATTATTATTGGGATGATCGAACTTAAGTTTTACAAGTACAAAAGTTTGTTGACATAAAATTCAGTGTATTGGATTCAACCAGATAATATAAAATTCAGGGAAAAATTTAAAAAACAATTGAGCTTATTTTGAAAACTGAAATATTTTATATACATAATAATTTGATAAAAAAACCCTTAGTGCAAATAGAAGATATGAAAAAATATAACAGAACTTGGAAGTATATGTATTAATAGCCCTAATATCACCTAAACGTCTAAAAATGTTTTTAAAACGGACTTTGAAACACGTAACGTTTTTTAAAAAAACACTTTTTTTAAGGTTTTAAAAACGTAGATAATGCCCGCTTTTCAAAGCATTCGCACGTTTTAAAAACGAGTGCCCATAAAAAAATTATAAGTTTTGATACAATATTAATAGTGCACGTGCCAAAAATGTCTCTTATTCAAAAAAAAAAAAAAAAAAAAAAAAATCGAGAAAGTGTAGAATCGCACTCTTCTTATTATTTTTCAGTATGTATTAAAATGTGAGAGCTGTGAGAAAATGTTAGTAAAACATTCTGGATATGTTCATACAGTTTGCACGTTTTTCTATGATTTCTCATAATATTGCCAATCTTTTGTAAGACTTATAGCCACATTTTTTCACATTCCTTTACATTTATTATTTCCATAAGGATCATAATGACAGTAACAAAAATTTTCACTATTCTTGCAGGTTCCAAGCACTGACGGCCCAGATCCCACTGACACCACGTCCCCGAAACCGTCGCGTCGGGTAGTTCTTACTCCGAAAACCATTCCGCCGATACCAGGTGCGACGCTAATGCCACCGCTGACGAAGACCGGCGCAAAATCCGCGGCGCCGGACAAGAAACGTGGAGACTCGCGGCGACGCTCGAGTCGTGCGACGAGCAGCGGACAGGTGTTCGTCGACGTGAAAGATATGTACGCCGTCGGCCTCGCCGTGAACAAATGAGGAAAAGAAAAACGGAAAAAGAAGAGTATATATGACTATGTTGAGGTTGCAAAAATTTTTAGTTTAACGATGCGAGCTTGACTACGTGGAGCATTTATTTTTAATAAACACATTTTGAAATGTTTGAATTTGAGTATTTTGTTCTTGATATAGGTGGGGGAATGCTAAGGTACTGAATTTTCAATTGAGAACTAAGTATAATTTGGTTTATTTAATGCATGCTTTATTGATGATTCATAAAAAAATTGTAACTATTTTGAAGCACAAAATGGACTATATTCATCTTATATAATATAAATATTTGCAGTTCGTAATTAAAAAAGAAGTTTTTCCTGACTTTTTTATTATTGCACTTGAAAAAGTCAGAAAAAAAACTATAATTTATGATGATAAGAGCGGTCCCATGTCTTGCATAAACTGTCGGTACGAGTCATCGGTTGACCTTTGCGGCTGCTGGACATTCCTGTGAATTTGAGCCGTGGAGTGCCTCATGACCAGTGGATTTTTTTTAGAATTTAGTCTCTTCACGCGCATCGTCATGGGCACAAACTTTATCGACGCTTTCGTTTACACATCGTTTTAAGAATGTTGGCGTCCTGCAGTCCGTTCTGTGGTAAGCCTGGTGGGGCGCCTGAAAGTTGAAGAATAATTAGATTAACACAAGATAAGTACTGTTTAATAACTAAGATTAATAACAATGTCAAAGTTAACTTTTATTATTTTTCGTTCCGAGGTGTATTTTCTAAATGTAAAAAAAAATTACCTGGCTGCTGTCTCGTTTCGCTCCACGGTCCGTGGTATAAAAGATATTGTGGACTCGGCGTGATTGGCTCATAATATTCAGACAATGGCATTTCCGATGTAAAAGATGCTTCGGATATTGTACCTACACTATTACTTATAATAGGCGGTGGAAGTGGAATCTCGGATACTCGCAGTTGTTGGTTGAATCTTACAGTCTCAAAGTACAAATCAAGTTCTTTCCTTCTTTTCTCGACCTCATCCATCTGGCCTTTCAATTGACCCCATTTAAATTGCTCATTTTTTGCCTAAAATAAATTACAAATTTATTTAATAAAATATATTTAATGAGATTTGACTAGAAGCGAATGAATTTTATAAAAGGAACCGCACAAAAGATACTTACATACATGTCCAATATTCTGTCCAGAAACAAACAAAATATTCTTTGCTGGCACAGAGATCGTTACACTGGATAATGAGCTGGGAATGTAACAATCCGTTGCCCTTGCTGTACGGCGGTCTCTGTAACTGTAAGACTGACTGACTGATCGGAAAGCACAGTAAGTAGGAATAGATGGCGCCAGCAGCTACAGTCCTAAAGTGACGTCTTGCCAATAATCATTAGTTCTAAGATATTACTCATTTTTGCAGAAGAATTGATATATGTGGAGTTTTAAGTATTTACGATTTATTTTGTTTTAAATGCACTAAGTTTATGAAAACAATATTTTTTATTTTAATTGGTTACTTTTATGAGAGAATAATGTGCTAAATTTATGTATGATAGTCCAGTTTAAAATAAACATGTGATTCCAATTTCTATTATTTTACAATGAAATATTTTTAACTGAATATCTTGTTGAAAAAAATAATTGGTAAATATCACTAAAGAAAATACCCAATTAATATATAATGAAAACTTTGAAAAACCAAGTTGTTAAACTAAAATTGTCCATAGCTTATTTTCGATATAATTACAATTTTTTTTTTTTATATTTTGCATTTTACAGTTGTCTGAAGTCCTCTTTAATGAGTCTTATATAGCTCTGCATTACTGTGCTATAGTGAGTGCCTTTGGATGCAATGTGTCCATCCTTAGTAACTCACATAGTAATGGGGACCTACAGTTTTAGGTGGGTTCCGAATCACCAGAGCTAGTGAGATAAGCACGTGAAAATTTCGGCACAGAGGTACCAGTCAATCGCCGAATCCAGGATTCCAACTCCTTACTGTTTGGATAAACAAACATTCCGTGTTGAGAGTCCGATAATTTGCTTTAAAAAGCTTTAATTACAATTTGTTTTAAAAAGAATAAAAACATTTTTAGATTAAAACAATAATATGAATGTCATTAATAATCTTTATTAAAATAAAAAAAAAATGGTTACATCGTCAATTTCTGTACAACATAGAATAATTAACAAAAATTGGAAAAATGCAATTGCAAAAAGATTACAATGATTTTTTGCAAAGTTAGTGAATATATAAAAATACCATAAAGTGGTAACGGTATAATATAGTTTTGTTAAATATATATATATATATATATATGCGCAATTCGTACAAGATATGGTTGCAAATTGTAATTTTTTAAAATATAAATTCTTACATAGGTATGTCTGTATGTAAAAAATGTAATCGGAATGTTTTTAATAGAAAGTATTCCACAAAATGCTGTAGATTTGTTACGTCGTTTCATTGCAAGTGAATATACTTAATATAATAGTATATTTACAATAAATTGTAAACAGTCTGTCACGTATTTACTCGCAATTAATACGCATTTTAGAGATACAGCTTGCGACACAAAGAAAGCTAGTTTATGAGCAAACTGACATGCAGCCGGTACTCTTACAGTACCAGTAAAATTAAAGTACATGTGACATAATTTATACGTTATGAGTTGCATAACATCGGTTGACAGACCAGTATTGTCATAAATAATATTGTATGATGTTGGTGAAACTGTTCCCTCACGCACCGATTGAGATACTAGGAAAAAGTCATACTTAAGTGGGTCCGTAATCACGTCATCAACTATTGTGCCCGGTTGTGGATTTTTCATCTGATTGAAGAGCCTTGTATTAATACGCTTAGTGACGATAATAAATGATAGCTTCAGCTGCTTATTCTCTTTTTTATAAAACCTATCAAGAGTTTGTACGACTCTTTTAAGTTCGTAATTGTATACGAACGGAATCTGACCCTCTCCAACACCATCGCGATAAATAATTATCGCATCCGGTAATCTTTGATTCCTATTCTTGTATACCGAACATGCCTGCTCCAATTTCAATGCCAAATCATTCGAGAGTTCCTCGCCAGATGCATGATTGGTAACACTGCTGAAGTAAATACCGTGACTTGGATCTATAGATGCCACCATAGCTCCTGCAAAACAGATTTACACATTGATAAGTTTTAAATGATTTGTGTTACTTAAAAATACTGCGAGAAAGATAAAATTTATAATATTTACCAAAATCTGCCCCTGGTTTGCTCTTATCGTGACAAACGTCAAAACCAACGGACATAACGTTTAATCGGGTAGCCTGAGCTATGTTCACAGACCATGGGACACAACCAATTTTGCATCCGATTTGCATAGCTACTTTACTACTTACTGCACCGAGCATACTGGGACTCCTTTGATTTAAGGTCCTAAACAGCACAACTTGACTAGGTATAGGTCTATCGACGCAAACTTTTTTCTTGATTGCAGAGTATTTCGTGGTATTATTATTGGACAGGATGCACATTATTAGTTGAAAATTCTTCTGATTTTGTAGATGATCGATCGCCCCAACAACTATATCAGCTCGATCACTAGGTATATATAGGATGTGAGGTTTTGCTATTGCAAACGACATTTTTTTTCCAGAAATGATCATTGCATTAATAAATTTCTGCAAATCAAATTATTTGAAGTTAAGATATTTCCATAAGATGTGCAATAATAAAGCTGTTTAAAAATTAAAAATATTAAGACGTAAATACCTCTGCTTCCAATTTCGCAGAATTCGGTATGATTACACCCCAATCTTTTAATGGTAGCCCTTTAAAGAATGCTTTTCCTTGCATCTCAAAGTTCCAATCACAATTATTATTCTTTATTGTTTGATTTAGTCCAGTAACAATGTCTTGTTGAGGTAGAACACGACCTTTAACTTCAACAAGACGGTTGTCGAGTTTGAAATCCCACTGGTTAAATTCCTTAACGACGTCCTGTGTAGATAGCAGCCTTTTGTTAAAGTGCATTAATTTGTTTATCCTAGTTTCAGGAGACAATTTGGTATGCGTAGCTAACGCTTTCATAAGTTGGAAGTTGTTTCTCATTTTATCGGTTAAACCTAGAAGATTATTTTGTTGATTGTAAGAAAAAAAAATATTAAGTATTAAGAAAATTATGAATCAAAGGTACCTACCGGTAGCCCGGCACAATTCGGGAACCAAGTATACGATCTCATTTTCTCCAGCTCTACGTTGTCGTTGAGACATTTTTGACACTAGAAGAGGTTGTCGGGGGTCCCGTATACGTATCTGGTATCTACTTTGATAGTAATCAACAAAACGTACTTTTTCACCTTTTTTTTCAAATGTTGTATTTAGGTTTGCATTCCAATCTATATCATCAATTCGGTAAGTCCGGTTATTATAAGTTGTAAGGGCGATTGTGCCAAGTGTCATGTTCATAAATTCAGACTAAAATTTGAATTAAAAATTATGATGTAATTTTAAATTTAATTGTTTCAAAGAACTATATGTAATCATAATTTACTTGATAGTCTTTTCCGTCCCTTCGACAATCAACCACAAGTTTTTGCAAGATATCATACAGAGTATCAATTCGCATCACTTTATGTGAAACTTCTGAACACATTAATATTCCTTTATCATGTTGTCTAATTGATGTGAGATACCCAGGCCATAATTCTAAATTATACTCTCTTACTTCACTCTGCAAAAATATTTTATTTAAATATTAGTTAACGTTTTAGTTTGTAAGTACTAAACTATAATAATTATTTTATAAAAAGAAATATGAATAATACGTTTATTATAATAGTAGAAAAATGTAACAATTACCTTTGCAGCTATATCAAAAAAATTTCTGCCAACCAATTGAAGCTGCAAATGTTCCAAACATCTTCTAACTAAAATATTAAACAACTGAAGATAATGATGATCTCCTCTGGCCAAGTCTCCAGTAAGTTTAATAGTAATTTTCATAGGCGTTTTATCATCTCTCATTGACTGTAATTCCATGAGATCCTACAAATATTTCAATTGAAGTATAATAAAGTTTTCAAGTTTTTCTACAATCTATATAAAATTATATTTTACAAAGAAATAAAACTGACATCAAATTGAATTTTTTCATATGAAATTAATGTTATAAATATGCTGAAAAGGATGTTCCAGCTTATATTAAATTATATTAATGGCCGCAATGTTACTTTTTAAAACAATTTTATGCAATAAATGCGGGAGTGTGTGTAGGCATATACGTGCACGCAGACGCGTGCATGTGCATGTATGAAATCAGCAAAAAAAATTTTTTTAAAGCATTCCTGTTTTCTGTATACTATTTAGAAACAAAAAATGATATTTTAATGGTGATCTATTAAAAAACATATTTAAGTAAAATTACAATACAAATACTAATTCCATTCTAATATTTACGAATTTTTAATAAACAATGAATAAATATATTTTTTAAATACTTGCATAAATATTAAAAAATTTTAAAAATAGAAAATTAAAATTTTTTGTGGGTAAACACTATGCATTAATTGTTTTGGATTTATATTCAAAAGCGCTGAGGAACAGTATAAATCACTATACCATATTGGAATAGTTTCGTGCATGTGTAATACACGATGTTTTTTTTTAAGGCATAGAGAACAGAGATTGTACTTTCGAATACGGGAATGAAGCATGGAAAATACTATTCTCACGGATGTTAACAAATATTAACATTACGCAGCTAGGAAGAAGGAGTAACTATAAATTATCAAGTGTTTAATATATTTACGCTTGGGAGACGATTACTGCAAAATAACATAGTTCCATCAAACAAATATGATCCCAAAACTTTTTCATGAACTCGAAGTAAAGCCTTTTTAACAAATGTTCGTTCTTCATTGGGTGCAATATCTACTCTGTACTGATACAAACACCAATCGGCCCTTTTAAGCACTTCAAAATAATTGGTCTGAAGCTTTACTTCTCTTCCCATGGTTCCTGAAAATATTGAAATTATTAATAATGTATAAATATTTTGGATGATAAATGCTGCAAAAACTTAAGTTTTATAGAAAAAAATTGAGAAAATATTGAAAAAACCCCTTTTTTTAAACAATGATTATTTAATCTAGAAAAGTTTTATATATTTATTAAAAATAGACACAAAATTAGGAAAAATCTTTAATTTTTTTCAGGAGTTAAAACTTTTAATTTATGTCAATCTTCTTCTAGGGCTTTGAAAAAAACCTATGGGCGAAAATTTATACAATGACTGGAATACTTAATTCGAATGTAAAAGAACGTTATTCTTTACAATTCTGAAGCATTTTATGAGATATATAAATATTATTCATTAAAATTTGGACTGTTGCTGGTATAACATACTTTTGATTTCAGGAAATAAAAGTAGAAAATATTAGTTATAATATAAAAAAATTACCGTGTTTGGATGCACATGACGTGGGTCGAGTTATAACTTCA
The DNA here is from genome assembly GCA_030522905.1 of Torymus flavipes. NCBI lineage: Eukaryota > Metazoa > Arthropoda > Insecta > Hymenoptera > Torymidae > Torymus > Torymus flavipes. The sequence goes on along the minus strand of JAPYZO010002526.1, from coordinate 20,673 downwards.
TCTTCTAGTCTTCTTCTATTTGCTACCGATTTTTGCGGAGGTGCATCTCCTCCAGCCACTTGTAATGCAGACATTTGCTGTTCAAGTGCTTGTGCAGGAGCTTGCTGCACAGGTGCTTGTTGCACAGGCGCTTGTTGCATGGGTGCTTGTTGTACAGGCGCGTTTTGCCCAGTCCCATTAGACCAAGCCGATCTTTGTTGAGGTGGTTGTTGTCCAGCCACGTTAGACGAAGCCGATCTTTGTTGAGGTGGTTGTTGTCCAGCCACGTTAAGGCGGTTGTTGAACAGGTGGTTGTTGTCCAGCTACGTTGGACCAAGCCGATCTTTGTTGAGGCACTTGTGCAGGCGCATTTTGCGCAGCCACATTAGACCAAGCCGATTTTTGTGGAGGCGGTTGTTGAACAGGTGGTTGTTGTCCAGCTACACTGGACCAAGCTGTTTGTTGCTGAGGCACTTGTGCAGGCGCATTTTGCGCAGCCACATTAGACCAAGCCGATTTTTGTGGATGCGGTTGTTGAACAGGTTGTTGCTGTGCAGCTGCCTTTGGTCCAGCTACGTTGGACCAAGCTGCCTGTGTTTGTGGCGCTTGTTGTATAGGTGCATTTTGTGCAGCTGCACTTGATTGAGCGGTGCTTTGTTGAGGTGGCTGTTGAGCAGTTCGTTTTTGAGAGTCTTGTGCAGAGTCTTGTTGTCCAGTTGACTTTTTATTCTTATTCTTTTTCCCCATGGTTCTTTAAGCTGAAACTTTTTAAATACAATTTAATTTTAATAAATAATGGGATATCAAAGATAAAAGTAAATAGATTGGAGTATCAATAGAATATTGAATCAATTGGAAAAGATTTTAAAAAAAGTATTAAACCAATCATTACTTAAGGGGGTGTTGTAGTCATGTACTCTGTTTTACCGACAGAACACGGCTAATTCTATATAACAAAATAAATATATTGAATTACGTCTTATAAGGAGATAGTTGCCCTGCAAAATGTAATAATCTACCATCCTACGCAGTTTTGAGCCGAAATATCAACAGTACCCTAAAAAATTTTGCGAACGAAATTTCTGTTATTTTATTTATTTTGGTAATATAGAATTTGCCGTGTTCTGTCGGTAAAACAGAGTACAGGACTACAACACCCCATTAAATATGCAGCATGTTGTATGCAGAAGCCCGAGTATTTAAAATTGTTAATTTCTAAATGTATATGGACTTTCGAGGAATAAAATAAAGCATTTATTTAACAAAATTTATATTGTATTACATATTATTCAGTTTATGATATCTAGAAAACTGGTGAATTGGACCGGAGACCGTAAATCGGAGTATTGATAAAATTTTCCATAAAAAAAATTCTTAAAATTATCTGAATCAGAGGGCGCGGCAGCGAGTATTAAGGAATGAAGTAACAGACGAGCGAGCGGGGCGACGGCGCCTTTTATATACAAGGGTAAAAAAAAATATATATTTATAAAATCACACGTAAATACACAATTGTAGCTTCAAAAATTTTAAAATAAGATTGTAATAAATACATAATATATAACGAACAATACGACTTGACCGCGATTTACAACAGTGGAAAATCGATTCGCATTTGTATTTGGATTGACCCAGTGACACCTGACACCGCAAGGTCATAAGAGGCGCTCTAGGAAACACCGAAAAACATTATACATTTGTTTTTACGTACCTTGAGAAGTATATTGTCAATTTAATATTCTATAATCTAAAAACAATGGGCAATTATTTCTCGTCAATATTTTTAAGGTATCTGAAGTCTAATTAAAAAACGAAGTTAAAATTTTCAGAACAAACAAATGTATAAAAACCGTTTTAATTATCATTTGATGTTTTGTTTTTTTAAGCTATCTCTACCTATATATTACCAATTTTAAAAACTTGCATAGTAGTCCTTGAAATTAAAATTTATTAATTCTGTTCAACATTGATAGTTTCCTATTGTAAAAGGATAGTTCATAACAGTTTTAAATATTTTTTTTTCAAAACAGGCTTTATAAAGGATAAGCGGTTTAACGTTAGGTACTTATTTGGTTATCAAAATTCGTGAAAAAATTATTAAACTCGAATATATCCATAAAACGTAACATAGAAGAGAAATAAATTCTTGCGGATTAAGGTTTAGAAGGTCATAATAATACGACAATACGGCAGTGTATGTACATACGTATACCTCGTTTTTCTGGAGACGTAATTAACAAAATTTTATTATTTTCCCAAGTTTTTTTTTATATTCGAAATTTTTTCCACGCCTAAAATTTACTTTTAAACATTGCACTGAGCGCACCCACCAATTATTTTGCTTACTAGATTCACTTCTAAAAATAACTTCCATTTTGAAAACAAAATTCGCAATCAATCGCGCACTTGAGTATTTCCGAACCATGCTATAGACCTATTTTTTCCCGCACTAACCACACACTAAAGAAATGTTAACTCACCTGTTAGCTTTTATATAGTAGAAATCTTTACTATAATGCCGAGCGTGTGTCGATTCCCCCTTCAAACGACCGACGTGCGAAGAAGTGTCGGAGGACAATTGAAAGTTGTGGGTGCGTGCGGCACAGCGATGCGCGCGTCTTGCTGGAAAATCGGTATGAACCTGCACAATCTCGATTTCCCGAAAGTCTCGTAGTCGTAAAGCCCCGCTGCCCGTCGGCGACGGAGTGATACCGTGCAAGGCGCGTGCAAGAGCGAAAAGCCGCAAGAGCCTGCTGCGGCGCGGCGCTCGTCTCTCCTTTGAGCCGCTCAGCGCTCTCCTGCTCTCTTGGCTTTTTCATCCCCACCACCACCGCAGCTGTAATACGCAGAGAACGTGCAGAGGCGTGCTTTCGCACCCTCCCCTGCCCTCCGTCAGCCTCTTATTTCTTGGTATCCGATAGGGCTATCGTTGTGTTTTGAGCACGGGGCCCGCATGGCCGCATTGTACTGAATTTTCGAGTTCCAGGAAGAAAATCGACACTTGAGCGCCTTTCCGCACTTTTTAAATGTCTGCTTCGATGTGACGAAAATCTTGAATTAAGGGATAGAGAAATAGAGCGGGGCTTATTTTTCATGTTATGCGCACTATTCTTAATTGATTGCTGATTTTCAATGGCCTGTTTGCGTAGGAATCTAAGTAAAAAATAATTAAAATTTGATATTAATTTATTTATTTATTCCATTATTATCACAGGCCATACGACCATTACAAATATTGTTTAAAAAAATTTGTTGATATTCAATGAAAAAATTTATTTCGAAAATCTGGTGAAGGCGCACGAGTAGAAAAAAAGTTTTAATAAAAGCTCAAACGTTCAAACTGTGATTTTGCTTCGATTTATGGTTTTTCAAGCTTATTATACATTCATCTTTGTTTTTAAAGATTATATTTATTGTATTGTATTTATTATATTCACCTATTTTTTAAACTTATTATAAGTAATTAGATATACTCACCTTAAAAAATTCATCTTATGTTTCTGCATCAATCGCGCGAATGTCAAATTTGTCAAATATTTCATATACCTACCTATATACTTAATTATTGCAGGTTTAACGATCAAATAAAAAAAGTTGTAAATATCTAAGAAAAGAATTGAATTTTTAAATAAAAAACATGAGACTCTCTCAACGTACAAAATCGAATAAAATTAATTTCATCTTCATGGCATTATCACATATAATGAAACTTTCTAATATGACCAAAACAATACTCAACTTCCTCAATTCGTTTTGACCTTCGGAAGTATATAAGATATAGATATATGTATAAAAGTATAAAAATTTTTGAATGTCGCGAAAGCTTAAGAGAATTTAGTTTACACTTGAGAGTTTGATAACGCCTACGTGATGCTGGGCATCCGATTTCACCTTCTTGCAGGTTCACAGAAAAGCAACAACGATGTCTTGATACCATGTACACTGAGTTAAAGTTATATCTACAAATATTTCAGACTTGCGGTTTATTTAATTATTAAAAATTGTTTATTATTATTCGACAAAATTTATAGAATCTGTTCAAATCAGTATTTTTATTTAAATAAATACGTCGTGCTGAAGTCTGAAATAATTATACAGCAATATTTTAAATATACTTCCGCATACAATACTGAATTTTTATTTTCATCTTACGGTATTTTTTAACAGTCAATCAAATATTTTATACTAATTTTTGTGATACTATATCTAGATGTATGACGCGTATAGAAAAATTGTATGAGAAAATAAATAATTGTTTCTTTTTCAATTAGTGAACTGGAAAACATTTTGCAAAATATTTTACAAAAAATGCCGAAAATGAAGAAAATAAAAAATGTTTTTATTTTACAATGTCGATTTACCTTTGCAGCGTATGAACACGTAACAGTACAAACTACAAATAAATTAAAAACTATATTATATCGGCCCAATGCAATGGTCGATGCGGCGACTTCTAGTCTGACATTCTGGCTGCTTATGCTGCCCATATATAGTTTTGGAGCTTTGTAGTTTAGAGATGTGGTGATTGGCGGGTTGTTTAGATTGAACATATATATAGATATACAGGTGGTGCTTCGGCCTGCTACAGAGATCTCTCTATATAGGTACAAGCCGGCATAGGGACCACTTTATAGGTGTTTGACCTATATATAACGCATGAAAACTTTTTTTACAGTAAATAAAAATGTATTTTTCAAACGAGCTTAGATAGGGATCCCATGTCAACACTGGAACTTTGAATTCAAATATTTCTATTTTGAATACCTCTTTGGATGCCAGGCTTTGAAGCATTTACTAAGGGCACTAAATTAAGCTTTCTCAACAAGTTTCACAAAAATCACAAGAAATTTGATTTTTTGGAGAACGTCCTTAAAAAAAATATATTATACCAAAGTAGTTATTTTCAAATTTTACTGTGAAATTTCAAACCTTTAATTTTAATGGAAAACTAATTATAGCTATATAGTCCTCTCCTCGCCCGGTCTCACGAACGGCGCTTGTAGTTATGTATTTTAAGGAAAAGTAACTATTCACAGCTCATCAAATAAAATACTCCAATTACTTTAGTACATTGCGACCAAATTATATTTACATTCCTCACCTTTTTTAGCTTTCATATAAATACTATAGTTAATTGTAATTTCACAAAGAAAACAAGTAAATTAACTAGATTCAGCATAGGTCGGATTTTTACCTAGTCTAGAATTTTTACGAATAGTAAGAAAAAGTCAACGATTTTGACTTGAAATCATATGACAGATGTTAATTGATACAGAAAACCGACGTTTTCAGCTCAGTTTATATGCTTTAAATGACACACCACAGCTCAAATAAGCAGCATGAATATTAAAACTGATACTCAAAAATTAAAAAACAAGTATAAATCATTTTTGGATGTCAATAAGTTTTTGAAATGATACCATCGAAACATTTATAATGTAACATTAAGTACTTATAGTATAGTGGGTCACGAACAAATAAACTCACTTAATTATGTTACAACTTAGGGTTTATTCATGTATAAATTATATCTATATGTACAAATAGATAGCGAGCTATCCTCTACAACAGACCCTGCATCTCCTGCATGAACTGCAGGTACGCATCGTCTTTCGTCTTAACAGCGGGCTGGGCGGGTTTCTGGGGTTGCTCAACAGCCATGCGCTCGGGTACGCGTACCTGCACCGGTACTATCGGCGGCGCGGACGGTTTCTTCTTGTCGTCCGTCCTCTTCACTCTGAGTGACGTTGGTAGGAACCTCGTGACGTCCGCCGCAAGGTTCCTGATCTGTGGCTTCGCCTCGATCGTCGTCGAGCTCTTGCCGGAGTCTTTCTCTTTCCTTGTGATGAGCTGGGGTGCTGCCGAGAGGACGTTGGGCGTCTTCTGTTGATTTGCCATATTTGCCATGGTTGGCATTGGCGGGGCCGGTGGCATGCCCAGGCGCACCATAGGCATCGGACCGCCTGGTCGGAGCATACGCGGCATGCCTGGCGGTGGACCTGAAGGTTGATAAGTTGGCAAGATTAGTACGAGATAAATAAACAAAATATTGGAAATAAAGTTACAGAGAATTATTGTATTGGAGAGTCATATTGCCTGCAGAAGAAATTAAATTCATGTAGAGTACTTTGAAAAACAGCAATATTAATTTTTACTGTGAAAAAATAATTTTACAGAAAATACATCCAGGAACTATTTATTAATTATAAAAATAGGTGGACACTCTTTAACTGAAATTTCAATTCTGTCTAACGACGCGAAATCACTAGGTACAATAAAGTCATTGGTAGAGAAGAAATTACCTGGAGGTAGTCTGATTCCCATGCGCGGTGGCGGTGGAGGCGGGATCCTTAAGTGCAATGGCGGTGGCGGAGGTCTGTACATGAGCGGTGGTGGTGGAGGCAGGCCCATCAGCGGCATCGGTGGAGCCGGCTGTGGTGGTGGCTGAGGCTGTGGCAGTTGAGGATGGTGCTGCTGCTGCTGCTCGTTGTGCAAATGATCATCTTCTAGTGAGGACAGCCGCGCGTTGAGATCCTGAGCGCGCTCAGTTTCTTTCTTCTTATGCACCTCCTCCATTTCCTTCATGAACTGGTCGATGTCTTGGCCAGCCATCGCAAGCATCTTTTGCTGCAAGCTGGTGGGCTTGACCTTGGACGACTCCTTGTCCTTGTCGCGCTCACCGTCTCGGTCGTCGTCGTCGTCACGCCTATCGTCACTCATCATCTTTTCATCGGCGAAGCGAATCGTCTTAGATTTGTGCGACGATTTGCCCTAGAGAATAAATAAATGAATATAGAATTTCGAGGTGATAGAAGGTTTTGATGTAAAGGAATATTTAGTATGAAAATCTTACCCTGTCGTCGTCCTCGTCGTCGCTCAGGTCCGGCGGTGGATATGGTGGGACCCCAGGTGGGTCTCTGTCAGTGGGCATTACAGACACGGTTGACATTTGCGTATATATGCTTGTCTTCTTGAGAATACTGGGGGGTACTGGAATATTTACAAGTGGGTGGTGCTGTGGGAGATAGTGAGGATGTGGTGGATATGTGTGGATCGGTGGCTGAGGCATATCGGGTAAAGGTATTTGTGCTGTCAGAGCACCTGCAAAACCTCTCCCCATGTCGTTGCCAGTTGCAGGCAGTGGGATCTCATCCACTTGCACTTGCTGCGCATGCCTAACTGCTTCGAAGTACGATACTAACTCCAACCTCCTTCTCTCATACTTAATCATCTGATCCTTTAACTCCACATATTTTTCTTGCTCATCTTTAGCCTAAAAGTTAACATAAATACAATGAAACCGATGGTATGAATTTGACTACAAATAAGTTTGATGAAAGAAACCATACAAATAATACTTACATACATCTTCAAAACTCTATCAAGCGTTTCTTTTAATTTTTTTCTCTTATCTTTTAAAACTTTTTCATTTAATGGCGGTGGCTGCATGACATTGTACTCTGTAAGAAGTATTTTTCACAATTAACAAAAAACATTCAACATAAGTGTATTTTCCAATACAAAAAGCGTTTGTATTACTCACCCATTTCGTCAATTTTTTCCATCTCTTCAATTATTTGACTGGGGTCCTTCCCCTTTAGCACTGCTGCTCTCACCAACTGTCGCTGTTTCTTATTCTTTTTGAGCTCCTTCTTTCGAGCTTCTTTCCCTATAATTGTACGAAATACCATTAATAAACCTGCCACAAATTTTAACATACAATAAAAATAGCGTAATATAATAGACTTACTTGCTTGATCTGTGGGATTCATGTATTTCCCACTTTTCGTGGTGTTTATCGAACGCCGGCCCATCTTAGCAATTAAATTGTACTCTTACGGGGAAAATGTCAAAAACCTAGCTGCAAAAGGCTTGCAGTAATTTAAAGTCCGTTTAAATTCACAAAATCTTAATGTTTACATCCAACACCATGTACAGGTTATACCGCTGGACATTGATGCGGTTGCACGGCGTGTGATGGTCATGGTATCGTTCTCGTCTTGCACTGGCGACGGTGGCGACTCTGCAGCCTGCCAAGTGCCATAAGCTGCTTTCGATTCTGAAATTCATTTTCATCTTCTTCCGGACAGTCATAGAACCGTAATTTTACGATTATTCGACTTAAATTTTATAACGGAACATAGCACATGCATCACGTCATGTAAGCGTAAAGTTACCGTAAAAAACCGATAACGTTCATGAAAATGAATTTCGGAAAGCAGCCATATGATATGAGGCCAGTATAATTAATAGTGGCGACTGGCGAGACGCCGATACCACGGTGACGGTCGTGTTCGTGTATACGATCGTGCCGCGAGACTGACAAGAACCGATTGGCTGGTCAGGCCTGCGCGCACTCATTCACGATTTCCTAATTGAGAAAAAACCCAAACACCAAACCAAAAATATGTCTCGAGCGCGGAAATTTTTTCCAGGCAAAATAAAAAAAGGGATTAATCGTAAGGATTAAAATATACATAAAGTATGAAAAAAATTAATTTGTTGTAGAAATGAGGAGTTTACAACTGCAGCTCAGCCTGAAGCTTTTGGAATCGACGACAACGACAATCAAACAGAGCGGTAGATAGCCCGAAATCTGAATTCAACTAGAGTTCGACATGTATTCAGTTTATATATGAATACCACTACAATGCTAAACATAAATGCTAAACATTAATCGAGTTCAATTACACGAAAATAAGCTTTTTGCATGTGTGGTTTTGTTCAATAGTATAATTGCCACTAAGATAGAAGAAAGAAGTCACCCTATCTTTGGTCGTGAAACTCGATATAAAATTCAAACCGAGTTTTTTTTGGTGCGAAAAGAATTGTCCAACGCTTTGTCCAACGATAATCGTTCTTGAGATTCTCAAGAACCATTCTACCGATTCTCAAAACATGGTTTTGTTCAATATTAAAATATTCATGTTGAATTTAATTCCCTTTTACGGCATTATTAGACACAGAAAACAGATATTTTCATAATTATATTATTGTTTATCTATCTTAGTGGCAATTTTACTATTGAACAAAACCACAACATGAAAAAAGCTTATTTCCGTGAAATTGAACTCGATTAATGTTTAGCATTATTATGTTTAGCATTGTAGGCAGGAAACTATAGAATTGAAAGAATCGCACTATATAGAACTAAATTCAAAAGATAAAGACAAATCATATATTAAAATAACAAATACTTCTTCATGCATACTTTTTTTTAGTCAATTAAACTGACACAGCTTGATGAAAAACGTCATAATGTATCAATTCATATTGAATAATTATAGTTGAATAATAATATTTCTCTTGTAGATAAAAAAAGAAAAAGTGATTGATATAAGTAGTTAAATTTTTATTTATTTATTTATTTAAGTATATTTTAAATGATAGTTAAGAATACAATAAGATCTACCAGATGTCGCCACCTTCTGGCTTTGGTCCTTTGTCAGGCTACCCGCTACCACCAGTCAGCACTCAGCAGTCAGCACTAGTCTACTGAGTACTTTATTCGAGATAACAAGTCTATACAACGAGACGACTTCAGACGAGGTAGTTACAGCTGAAGCAGCAGCGACGAGGACGACGTCGTTGCGCCGTCACGTCGCTGAAAGACGACGCTGTTTCACGAAGACGTCATGGACACGGCCGATGGTGAGTATATTTGCGCAACGCGCGTCGTTTTGTGCGGTTTCGGTGCAATTGTGCTACGCATTGACTTAACCTGAAAAGCCATATACGTTGGTGCTCAAGTTCTCGCAATATTATTATTTCGGGTTGACAAAGGTGTTCTATGTAATAATGCTGTTTTTTGTGCATATGTGGTTAGGTTCGCCATGGAACAACTCCAGTGGTGGCGACGAGGAGCGCAAGTCGGACGGAAAGAAGGAGGGAAAGAAATCCAACATTCTGCCCCTATGGGGCAACGAGCGCACCATGAACCTCAATCCTCTCATCCTCACCAACATACAGTCCTCACACTACTTCAAGGTGAATCTTTACGAACTGAAGACCTACCATGAAGTTATAGATGAAATTTATTACAAGGTCTCGCACTTGGAGCCATGGGAGAAAGGCAGCCGCAAAACAGCTGGTCAAACTGGCATGTGTGGAGGGGTAAGTTCAATGATATTGCATTTATACCTATATCAAGATAACATAGAGCACTAAGGAGATTTAGAGCCACTTGTCTATGTGTTCTATGTCAATTAGATATAAGGGGGTTAGTCTTCATCATTTGCAGAAAAGCATTTACTGAAATTTAGCACTGACTGCATTATGAAAAACAAATGACTCATTGTCAGTAAGGGGTAATTCATTTAGCGGTTTTTTCAGGTCAGGGGTGTTGGTGCTGGCGGCATTGTTTCTACGGCATATTGCCTTCTCTACAAACTCTTCACATTACGACTGACCAGAAAGCAATTGAACGGATTGATCGGTCATCCAGATTCACCGTATATTCGGGCCTTAGGTTTCATGTATATAAGGTAAGATTTTTAAATTAAATAAAGTATTGTAGTCTCAATAGAAAAGAGAAATTATTTAAGAAGTACTCATGATTCTTTATTTTGCAGGTATACACAACCACCACCAGATTTATTTACTTGGTATGATGATTACTTGGAAGATGAAGAAGAATTAGATGTAAAAGCAGGTGGTGGTCAAGTTATGAAAATGGGGGATATTTTAAAACAGTTTTTATCAAAACTCGAATGGTTTTCAACACTTTTTCCCAGGATACCAGTGCCTATTCAAAAGGAACTTGAACAACGATTAGCAGAAAAATTTCCAAATAATACAGCAAATGCAAGGACTTCAAAACCATCTATAACGTTAAATAATCAAGGAAAATATGGTAGTAGCAGGAAGGACGAGGGACGAAATCAGCAACCGAGACACATTCCAGATAGCGAAGTGCAATGGGGTGAAGCTGAGAGAGCAAATCACTGGCGTGCCAGGTGCGTCTACGTGGTATGGAAATAATCACGTTATTAATTTTGAACTTACGCACTGACATTGACATGAAGCACTTTTCAATGTCTTTCAGAACGATTTCCTTCGCAGTATTCAATAGCAAAATGCCAAGTTCCAACAAAGTTATGCATAATTCCAACTTTTATATTTTGTTTTTAATCCTTTCAATATTTTATCATTTTTGCATTGTTGGTTTTTTTTATAGACTGCTCTTGTAACATTCGTCTTTTGTAAATTTTTAAAGGTTCTCCTTTCTGTATATTTTATAGATCCAATGAGGATCGGAGGGACAGACCAAAAGGACGTGATAGTCGAGGCAAGGACAGAGAACGAGATAGAGACAGGCACAGAGGATGGGACAAGTCTCGAGATAGGTCACGGGACAAGTCGCGGGATCGGGATCGGAATAAGCACCAAAATCGATCACTGAGCAAAGACCAAAGTCGTCGCCATAGGAGTCGAAGCCGGGAACGATCCTACAGAGATCGCAGCAGGGATCGCAGCAGAGATCGATACCGTGATAAAGAAAGGTACAGGGAAAGGTAATTATTTAATATCTTTATATAATAGAATAATATCAATAAAGGCAGTTTTGTATTACTATTAAACTAAATCTTTTTTCATTTTTAGGCGGAATTCACCCGTGGATTATGCTTCGGAGCTTGCTCGAGAAAAAGAACGTCAGCGACGGACGTGAGAACAAATGGACCGCAGTTTAATTTGTTACAATTATTATTGTATTAAATTAAGATCATGAAGAGCGAGTTCATACTGCAGAAATGGAACCAGAATTTAGTTTGTTCTATTAATAGAAATACTTGACCACTGGAATATTTTTTCATATTAAATGCCAACTGGTGCGCAACACTAAGGCTAAAGTTCAATAATTGTAATATTGATGATTCTTTTCCTACAATTTATTGACCATTTGACCACAGAATCAGCCTAATTAACAAAGTAATAATACAACTACTATTTATGTAATTATCATGTTTTTATAAATTCAAATTATCATCGATACAAAAATGAAACATTACTGATGTATATTTCCTGTAAGTCTCTTTTATCGTAATTTCAACAAGTTGAAAGTAATACGATTCCGTTTATTTATAAATTGAATTCCCTAGGAACCTTATTAAAGTATTTGGACAAAATGTAGCTCATTCCAAAGCACTTTCAGTTGTCAGAGTTTTAATATTTTAAGCAAAATTATGCGTTTGATGAAAATTTGTACAATTTGATAAAAAATTAATAATTGTTTTTTGCGATACATTGAGTTATAATTTCTCATATACTTTCGATGCCCTGTACATACTCCTTTTGTATGTCTAAAAATAATTTACAACTGTATTTTTAATATTTTTAGGACTTACCAAAATGCTTTCCCTGTGAACCACTATTTACAATCACTGACAAGAAATAATAGCTAATGTAAAAACGTTACGTTTTACGTAACGAGAACTTTATTAAGTAAATATATTTAGCGCGAAAATGAGATGATGAATAAAATGAGAAGTGCATAGTGCAGCGCAATTTGGTATTAAATAATTCTGAATTGAATGCGCCAGTTTCGCTTAATGTAAACTGGATGCTTTGTAAGTTCAAGGCGTAATTATTTTTACAATTACTTTAAACATATAATATTTTAGAAAAAATAAACATTGAAATTCCAAAACGTTACTTTTTTATGACAACCAATTGTATACATAATCCTCATCCAAATCATTTATACCTATACTATGTCATAGATTAGACGCGTATTTATTTTTTAACAATGCATATCATTAATATCAAATTACTTTTATAATTATTCTTATCTCTAAATCTGATATATGATATATACCGATCAAAATACATTTCGATAACACGAAGAAATAATGTTTATACAGAACCATATTACCATAACATGCTATTATGAGTCATTATTTTATTTCGTTATGTAATAAGATTTTCGTGAAAGTCCTGCAAACATTTTATAAATTTTATGCAACTGCCAAAATTTATATACATAATATTTATGCTCAATCCTCAAAATATTTCTTACTATATATCATCACTCAACTTGACAAGAACATTAATGAAGCGCATTACGATAAGTATATCATCGAATCCTCGAGAGCGCAGATCTACCTATCGTATCGAGAAGCGCGCGTGCGGCGGAGCGCAAACGCAATACGCAATGTTGACGTTCGGCTCGCATGCTCTAAAAATCTCTCAGGAAAGATATTATGTTTTTCCGTATAAGTAACAGCGCAAAGAGAGTCACACAGAACAGAGATAGCAGATAATAGCAAACACACACTTCTGATTTACAATTGCCGTAGTATCGTACCCGCGCGAGTACATGTAATAGAGCTGAGACACACACGTACTCACACGTAGCACATCGATAATACAATCTACCTATCTATCTCGCGCGTATATATAAAATATGGGAAGCGGGCCGACGCCGTTGTCTGCCGACGGGGAGGAGCTGCGCTGCACTTCAAACTCGAGTCCCGGTGCTACTGCTGCTGCTGGCATGTAGCGCGCGCCGCCGATGTTGACGTGCGTTCAAGGTTAGCGAGAGGAGAGTGAAAGAGAAGAAGTAGATAGTTTATAGTACAAGTGAGTGTACTTGTAGGTTGTTAAAAGATAAAGAGAATAGAGTGAGAGAGAAATGGCAGAGACCGAGACGTCGCACCCGCAGAGCATCAAGCTGCCAGCCGCGGTCGAGGTGTTCGCGAATCTCAAGAATGCCCAGAAGTTCGCCATCGATATTGGTGAGTCCCTTTGTAGTTGCTGGAGCTTTGGAGCTGGGCTATGATGTTTATGTTAAAGTGATGTGTGTATTGTCAGTTTTTTTAAGGTTATAAATAATGCCTTTGATAAGACTATCAATGAGTGGCAGAATTTGTGATTGTTGTGTTGCTCACAAGAAGTTTATTTTTTTATTATAAGTAACTATTTATTTTTGTGCATAGGTTTGTCTTTGACCAAAATTGCGTACTATTCAACTGTGAGATACCGCAAAGCTTTGTATCAAGATGCAGAGGACTCTTCCACGCCCACTGAATTCTGTGGCGAGCTAGCCTATCAGGTATTTGAGGGGAATAGGCTGCATTTTGTTAAGTTTGAGACACGTCACATAGAGAGATGCCTAGACTTTGTCAAAGCAAATCTGGTCAATGTGGAGAGGTTTCATGGCACAAACATACAAGTAACCGGTGCTGGGGCCTACAAATATACTCAGTTACTCCAGGATAAGCTTGGCACTCAGTGAGTTTTGATTTGATATCTGTATGATGAAAATTTGCTGTTTCATGATTTCTAATAATGGAAAACTAATCTTTGTTTACAGAGTTGATAAGAAAGATGAAATATGCTGTCTCATTAAAGGCTGTAATTTTTTACTGAAGAACATACCTGGAGAAGCATTTGAATTTGAAAGAAATGGTAATCCTGAATATAAATTTCAAAAGGCTGGACCTAATATATTTCCATACTTGTTAGTCAATATAGGTAGTGGTGTTAGCATTCTCAAAGTAAGTTTATATTACTACTGCAAATGAATAAAATTTATATTGAATGTTTAATTGTTACAAAATAATTATTAGGTTCAATCTGAGCAAGAGTTTGAAAGAGTCGGAGGCACTGCTACTGGAGGAGGTACATTTTGGGGTTTGGGTTCTTTATTAACTCAAGCCAAGGTTGGTGCTAATTAAATTAGAAATAAGTAGATAAACTCAGTTTTTATTTAAAAAATTATTAAATTTTATTTACACAGGGTTTTGATGAATTATTGCAACTTGCTGAAGTTGGAGATCACCGCAATGTAGACATGTTAGTTAAAGACTTTTACGGTGGAGATTATTCTTCGGTGGGTTTATCAGGTGACATCATTGCCTCATCTTTTGGAAAAGCTGTAGGATGTAACCAAGGTTAGATAAGTATATTTTAAGTTTCACCTATTTAAGGCATTTATTGGTATTATTGACAACATATTTATTTACCTCTACTTTTTAGGAGCTAAAAATTTTTCAGAAGCAGACATAGCAAGAAGCTTACTTTTCTTAATCAGTAATGACATTGGACAAATAGCAAGTTTATATGCATCCAAACATAACATGAATAAAGTTTATTTTGGAGGATATTTTCTACGCAATCATCCTTTATCGATGCACAGTATCTGCTATGCAATTAAATATTGGACCCAAGTTTGTATTATCAAATTGTTATTTCCATTCGACAATTTATTTTTACAAATTACTAATAGTCATATCTAATTTTTCAAGGGTCAAGTAAAACCACTTTTCCTTCGACATGAAGGTTACTTAGGTGCCATAGGGGCATTTTTATATGGCACCCAATCTGAACCCGAAAAATGTAGTTGGCTAGAGAATTATGCTGGATCATCTGGTTTTAAAGCTGAAATCAGGTCTACCCAACTTGGAATTTCAGTAGATCAGCTTGAGATTGATCAGGCTGAAAATGCTGTTGCTTTTTGTCCACTATTAGTAGATCCAGCTACATATAATCCGGATACAACTGATCTTGCTCAAGACAAAGAAGCTAGGTAATTAGAAAGTAACTAACATCATTTTGAACAATGATAAAGATTTATTTAACTTACAGAGACTATTGGCTTAAATGCTTTGAAGAATCTATTGATAAGTTTATTACCAGAGCAATTGATAGTCAACCACAGAGCCCAACAGCAAAAGATAGAGCAAGTAAATTAAAAGAAAAGTATATAAATCGTTTACACTACCTTCATGAACAACCATAGTAAGTTATCTATCTATGTTTTGAGTAAAATAAAAAATTATTTGTAAGGTGGAAGTTTCCTTAAAATACCACTTTTTTAGCGCTTATGGTACTTTGACTGTCAGAACTCTCTTGGATACTATTGAGCATTGTATGAAAGAATTTGATTTTCCTGACCCCTATTTACATGTAAGTAAATTGCGTGTATCACAAATCAGTATTTATTTGTGCCAAAACAACTATTAATTCAAACATTTATTTCAGCAAAAAAAGCAAGAAAATGAACAAGCATTAAAGCATTTCAAGAAAAGACTTGATATTATTGACAATTTAGAGGGTACCACAAAATTAGAAGAACTTATTAAAGGATTATTAACTGGTAATATTTTTGATTGGGGAGCACAAGAAGTAGCAAATTTAATGGAAACAACAGATTTTTCATTTGAAGATGCTCAAAAAAAAATACCAGGTATTTTTATATTTTTCCTTTAGTTGACTTAGGAGTAATCAGTTTCCAAATTCATAATAATTTTCTGAAATTTAGAGAGGCCTTGGCTAAACGATAATCTAGATGTCTGGATTAAGAGATTGCAGGAGGAACCGCCACATAGATGTGCTGCAGTTTTTATTGACAACAGTGGTGTTGACATAATTCTTGGAATTTTACCTTTTGTGAGAGACTTATTGCAAAGAGGAACCAAAGTTATGCTATGCGCAAATTCAATGCCAGCACTTAATGACGTTACTTATCCAGAGCTAGTGGGAATTCTGAAAGATGCTGCTAAGATCTGTGATGTTTTCAAATATGCCCTTAATGAAAACCGACTAATGGCCATGGAGACAGCACAAGCTGGCCCATGCTTAGATTTGAGGTAACACTTCCTTTCTCCGAAAAAAAAAAAAATATTCTTTGATAAAATCATTTACTTATAATTTATTATTTTCTAGTCGACTAAATTTGGATCTTTGTCTTGCCATGATCAAACACAATGTTGATCTTATTGTAATAGAAGGGATGGGACGGACATTACATACAAATCTTTATGCTAAAATGAAGTGTGAATGCTTGAAACTAGCTGTTGTGAAAAACCGTTGGCTTGCAAAGAGATTAGGTGGAGATATGTATGCTGTGATATGTAAATACGAGAAAGAAGTTGTAAAATCAGATCATCAGAATCGTTCCTCTGATGCAGATCCGTGTATTTCTGAAAGTCCGAAAAAGAAATGACCTTGATTAAATTACAAATAATTTGTTACTGCTGTTACTGCTGCTACTACTACTACATGTCAAAGATTAATAACAGCTGAAAACAACGGTATAAAACGAATGAAGATTTTAAATACCCAAAAATTAATACCTGCAATCAAAATTTTAATGTTTTGATGAAAATTTTGTGTATTTATACAAAGCTTTTAATACTCAACTATAAATATTTTCCATTAAATATCTACTTTATTTTGCATAATTGACGAAAATTTTAATGAATTGGATAAAGTTAAGCCGTCTTTAATTTTTCACAACAATTAATTTTTATTCTTACTTAAGTATATACCTCAATACTGTTATTGTTATGGTTGTTACTGTTATTGTTGTACCGACGAAAAATTAAAAATGATGAATGAATCCAAATCGAGACAATAAAAATTTATTCTCACGTGCATTGCTAACTTATAAAACATTACACTGATAACGTAATTTTTGCCGTGGCAGTAACAATGCTTAGAGTATATTTACTGTGATATTGTATATTGATGATAGTTTTTATTTTCATTATTATTTTTGTTATCTATGATTATTATCATACATATAAAGTAAGGACGGATGTAAAGAAAATTATAAATATAAAATATTTTTAATTTTGAATTACTTATTAAGTACCATTATCAATTAATATGTTCCTTTGCATATCAGTACAGTCGGATAAAATATTTTCGTGACGATACTGTTTTCTAGTTTTCCATACTAAAATTAAGTATTAAGATTTTTAAATGGTAGCAAATAGATGGTTTTAAATTATTTGTACATAAATAATTTTGACGTTATTCAATACATTCAATAAATACAATCAATTTAGAGAAAATACTGTTTCTTGTCGAAACAAAAAAACTATATAATTTTTTTGTTGATAATAGAATGATATTGTATAAATACGACATTTTGTAAAAACATTTTTGCATTGTTATAACTTTTGGATATATAGCTAACGATTTATAAATCAAAGTCAAGACATAGTGTAAATAAAAATTGTATATTTTAATGAATAACCTGTGTGGTATTTTTTTATAATCCATTACAGTTTATAATTCAGTAAGAATAAATATATCATTTTTCGAAAATATACAAATAAAAATAGTGTTAAAGTTACACGTTTCTCTACATCTATTGATTTAAATTGATGCGTTTTCCATGTAAAAATGGATTTATTTGTAAATGATTAAAACATTGTTTCTATATTAGGATAATAAATTTCTACAAGATGCTAATATGTGTAATACAATAAAAACTGCCCATAACATTCATCAAAGCGTTGAAGACACATTTAAGTATTCTTTTTAAAAGAATATCAACTTTAGATCTTTACCTTTTAATAATTGATTTTATGATTATATAGTTGATATAATTGACTTATTTAATAAGACCATAGGAGCTGTATGAAATTTTTCAGAGGAACGTTAGAGCGTTTGCACGAATTTGTACTGTTAATTAGCTACATGATTATCTGTTAGTGATATTTTCTTATTAGTTATAAGAAAATTCTTATACTTAAATAATTTGAAAAAATTAATCGCAAAAACGAATTCCATAATACAATCGTTTCGATAGTATTGTATATCTTAATAAAATTCTAGTAACATATATTCACAAGCATGTAAATTCTATGAGATGCACACTTAAAGCTATAACGTAGTTATACATTGAAGATTCATAAATAACAATGATAGTCTTTTCATATTTCTTATAACAATACATTAAAAATAAATCAAAATTAGCCTAATTTTATAGCTACCAATTCTTAATTTCATTTATGTTCAAGCATTTAAAAACTCTTTTACAAAAATCTGTTACTTATTTGCCAACAAATATTTACATTTTCAAAATGCCTAACATATATTATTTTTAAGTTTTCATGGCGATTAAATAAGTATCACTAGCCAATATAAAAATGTTTCATCCTATTTAATAATATATTAGTAAAACGTCGACTTCAGACCGAATTTACAACTAAAATTAAAAGTAAATAATGAGCATATCTAATCCTTACTTTTACGGATTCCCATGCAAGCGTATAAAAGCACATTACATTGGTTACAATCCGGTGCATATAAGCTAAAGTTCTCAAAGTTATTAGTTGTAAGATTAATAAAAACAATTAATTTCAATATTAGATATGCCCATTTTAATACACACTACTTCAAAGTATATCACCGTACCTATAATAGTTTCTGTATTTGTACCAGAAATCGGCAGTTATCCGACCACGAAATTTCGACACTTAAATATTCAATATTGAATAATTTTCAATTCATAAATGTGTTTTCTATTTTAAAAAACTCGCTGATCAATTGAAATCATTCAAATATTGGAAATAAAAGTACCCGACGAAGTTTCGAAGTCGGTCACTCGCCAAGTTCTAGCTTGGATAAAGATAGTAGCGTTCACCTAACCGATTAGTTTTCAGTTGCAACTACTTGCATATATGCCCCAGGGTTTTTATTATTAAAAGTTGCAATTGCTCACTCATAACACACGTTTCAACAAAATATTATGTTAAACCTTAACTTTCAGCCTCCCAAAAACTTACAAACCTAAAATTTTTCTAAACTATTCAAACACCATTATCATCAGCAACCGATTACATTTTCAATTTTTTAATTGCAACAAACCAACCATCTCAACGAAATATCACACGTAAATTCTCAATTTTCAGTCCTCCAAAAACCTATTAAAAATATAAAATTTTCCTAAACTATATTCAAAAACCATGATCATCATCATCATCATCAGCGCAACCAGTTAAAAACCAATTTCATTCAATATAACTCAAAACTACCAAAAAAACGCTTAGTCCTGCTGTCTCTCCTCACCCTCCGCCGCATCCCCCTCCTCCTCCTCCTGTCCGCGCGTGACTAGGGACTCCAGGGTGGTCCTAAGGCCGGGATCCTCCGCGACGAGATGCTGCTGATCGCGCAGCATGAGCGAACGCATCTGGCCGATGACCTCGTGCAGGGAGTCGTGGTTATTGCCAGGACCTCGCTGCCAGTCGATCGGCTCGCTGCTCGTGGACGTTGTGCTGCTCGCCAGCGTCTGAGGCGTGTTGCTCGGCGTTATCGGCCAGCCGTCGCTTCGTTCGCCTATTATCCGTGATAGTAAAAGCAATGCTTTGAAATTGAATCTTGAATCGAACTCGACTGATTTACATAGTTCAAAATTAAATCGTAAATTGGAATTCTTTGTTCTAATAACTAGTCGGCAGGAAATATCTATAGCAAAATGACTATATAGGTATAGCAGCGATGAAATTAAAAGGATGATTCAAAATTTATCAGAGTTAATGAAAATAAAGAGAAAAATAACAACGATAATGCAAACAAGTGGAAGAACTGACGACTTGTCAGGTAGAATTCTCAACAGTGCGATGTTGAAGAAAGGGGGTAAAAAAAATGTGTGAAATATACTGGAAAAGTTGAATGAACAGAAAAAGAAAAGAGAAAGTAATTGAAAACTGAATGATGAACTGAAAATTTCCGATTCAAAATATAATCGTGAGTTTTAAACCGTATGAATAAAAAATTGATTTAATTATTTTCCGGCGTGCGGAAAGTTCGTTTTTCCGTACGCGTTTCCGTTCGGAAAGTGCGCTATAACAGCACGCGAACGTTATTTTTAACTGGCGTATTTTGAATGCGGATTTTTTATTCGAAAGTCAGGTACAGTGGACAAATTCGTAGAATTTAACAAACTACATTTATTATCAT
>JAPYZO010002525.1:0-14537 GCA_030522905.1 Torymus flavipes | reverse complement strand
TAGTAATTTTTACGGTAAGATTTGACCTTCGAAATACTTCATTTTTATTTTACCTGAAGCTATATTTGATTACGTGTTATCCACTTGTGTCCATCTTATTTATATACATATAATAAAAGCATAAACAAGTAAATGAATATACTCGTATTATTTACGTTCTACTAAGAATTTAAAAAGTATGGATTCCCTTCTGTTGTTGTAAAATTTATAAAACAGTACTTTCCATTCTCAGTCATTTTCAAAGCTTAGACATTGACTGCGTGCCTGTAGTTAAATCTCTGTGCTTTAAAAATTTGTTATTTATGACTGGCTGGGTCAATGTTCAGTGGCGTTCTTACAATCACTCGACCTTCGGAAGCCATCGTTTCCAACCTCTGAAACCATATTTAAAAGAACGAACAGGTGTTTCGCGCGCGATCAATTTAAGCACGTATGGTCTAAATATAGGCGTAACCGAGAATTTCCGAGCATTTTTTTAAGCGAATCTTTAAAGCGCACTTCTCAACGCCATTTCGAGACGCAAATGCGTATGTTCGCACTATACTAATCGTACCCGGATCACCCGCTCGCCTTGAATAATCTTACATCAGGTCGAAAAGGAGAGCTTTTGAAGGTCAAGAGACAATGAAAAAAACAATGGGGGAATTTCTCGCTCGGGCGGTTCTGCAATTATACTATTCTCGAGATAGAAGTATGTGAAAAAATGCTCTGAAGTTCATAAATAATACACAAACTTTTTCTGCTTTTATACTAAAACCTCGACTAAAACTTAATAACATCCTGTTACGTACGTTTCTATAATGGAAATGGCATTTTTCATATATGATATATTTGCTCTTTAAGGATTAATTTCTTCATTCTGCTACATATGAAAATTAAAAAAAGAAATTGTAATTAAAAAAGAAAATTTAAGATATGTTATACTTTCGGTATTCCCATATTTTTAATAATATCATAAATGTTCAGAAATATACTTGATTTCATAAAGGTAACCATTTCAAATTAAAACTTAATTTGGAATGTACCATGTAATCTTAAACTTGAACCCTCATATACGCGAAGCTCATCGAGCAAATGCATGCATGCATCCAAGGTTTAAAAAACATTGATACCGCCCTCGCGTGCTAGCGCGGCGCCGACGCAGGACGAAAGGACCGCGCGCGATAAAGATAGTGCGCACACGCGCGAACTTTTTGCTCCTGCACACGCGCGGAGAGAAAGAGAGTGCGCGCGAGCGAGCTTTCGCAAGAATTCCGCCACCGCCGCGCGCGCGTGTCTCGTGTCCATACAGCAGCAGCACAGCATATAGTAGCGTGGGACGAGGCAGACCTATGAGAAAACCGTTCACCCGGGCGTTGTTGCGCGCGTTGTTACGCGACTTTAATGCCCTTTTTTCTCGCTCTATTATATATACGTCGCTCGCTCTGCGTCTTTGTTCAGTGGCGCGAGATGTCTGCGCTCGTGTATATATACATATGCGTGCACGCTATATAGCTAGCAAAAAGTATGGCACGCGTATGTGCGCGCGCGCAGGATTGCCATTATATTGTGTTCACGGGCGGCGCTTTCGGGCTTCCGGAATTCCATTCTAGCGAGCGTTTCGGCCGTGCGTGTATGTAGTAACGACGTGTGGTCCCGAAGTACTTTTCGGAAAGTTTTGGAGAAATTTGTTTAACGTTTTACGACGTTGAATAATGGCGTAACTAGTTCTGAACAGCTTAATAAGTATTATCATTATAATAATAGGCATGAGAATTTTGAATGTATATAAGGGGAGTGTGGAAATCCGCGAAAATAAAAAAATAACTAATTTGGGATATGAAGAAAGCCTTTACTTTCTTTCTCGTTTTATTATGGACTTGGTTATTACCACCGGCTTTTTGAAAATCAATCTAATTTTTTTTCTGCAGGAATATAAGGGCAGCAGAAAATTATAATAAGGTTTTGAATAATTCTACTTCATGCTAGATCGATTATTGTGTTTTTACGCAACTTTAGTTTTTTAATACATCATTTTGTATTTAAAAACCATAATATAAAGCTTTTCTCTACTTGTTCTCATATTTCAACAATATACTTACATTATTTTTTATTGATCTTACATTTTTCATTCTAAATTTTTCATATGAAATATTAAACTTTATGCATTGTAAGTAATAATACACTGTAACGTCAGCCATACCTTATACTGTTAATTTGGCACATATACTGAGTTATAAATAACAACAAAGTATTGATCAACGATATTGTAAGCAAGTAATGAAGTTCTAATACATTTTCAGTAAACTTGAAATACTATTTTGTTCATTCGAGTCGGATCAATTTTCATATAGTTCCCCAAGTACTAGACCTTATAAGGTCATTAAAAATCGATGAAATAATATCAAAAATAATTTCACAAAATTTCCAACTCTCATTTGAAATTAAATGTTACTTTTTTACTTTTGAAAAATAGCCCTAGACTGTTGAAGGTATGCATAAAAATAATATGCTGCAACCAACAGTAAAATTTCAAAGGGTTTGATACCCGCGCGAATACTACCTCTACATTCATATGAAAAGCCGCACCAAAAGCTAGTACCTATACGTATATATATTTAGTTATGCGCTCGCAGAACAGCTCGTATATCAAAACAAAACTTTAAAGCGGCTAGTCTGCGCGTTTTTCACTCTCACTCGAATATTTTCTCTTTCTCGCATTGTTGTTCTCTCTCTTGCGCGCATAATGAGCAACGTCCATACATATAGATCCGTCTCGCTCACGAGCGCACTCTCCTTTTCGCTCATTCACTCGCTCGCACACGTACGATTTCTTTCTCCTTCGCGCCATTTCGTCCCGGTTCTCGTTTCATCGGTCAATTGTCACTTATGTGATTACGAAACAAACACCTATATAGTCACACTAGACCAACTGCGTGTGTAATTTTCGACCGATTATTTTTTTTTTCTCGCGCCGCGGCCTTTTTCGCTTCTTAAGTGTTGATACGCAGAGGCGTTATTCTGTTTTGAAACTGCCAGCGATTGTTCTCTCATGCAGATTGCCGATCTGATTTGCACGCGCTGGCAATCGCAGTTGGGTTGAGGGAACCAGTTAACCCTGTCTGACGATGGAGTGAAATACTAGATTAGCAATAATTGATTCCAGATCGTATCTTTACACGAATGCTTTTTACTTAAATGAAAGCCAAGTATTCAAATAAATTTGATTAATTGATTTCAGACCTTTTTTCATCAGTGTATTTTTATATTTTAAACCTATATAATTTAAGTGATATAAAAAATGATTATGTAAATATAAACAGTCATATCTTATTATTATAGTTATTTCGTGTTCTTTATGTATATCATGTTAGAAATTATCAGTCATTAAAAATAAGTTTAATGAACAAAAAAAAATGTTATTGAATAATAACCAAAATCTTACAGCTTGAAACATTTCAACAATTTTTCATCTTTTAATTTTTCTGTTATGTAAATTATAAAAATTATAAATATTTTTCTTATTTTTCTTATTTAATCAACATATTTGTATTACAACCTACTTTGTTTAAATGTATATTATAGTTTCTTACGTTTCACATAGAATTCACTAAACTATGTTTAATAAGCGCATTCTTTCCTACATTTGACACAATATTTCAAAATAAAATAATTCCGAAAAGTGTGGTTTACAATGGCTTAAGTTGTTCTTTAAAAATTCACTTTTTATTGTTCTCATTTTCACTTGATCATCGGCGCAATTGACAGTCACGAATTTTAGCGTTAAACGTGTCAGTGTAATGCGAAACATTTCTTTTTTTCACTTTCACTGGCGCGAACGGTAAATGAAATTCGACCGGATGCGTGGGAGTCTAAATTTCTCAACACGTACAAGAGATGTCGATCAGAAGAAAGAAAAACCCGATAGTTTCGTTTGGATAAAAAATAATCCGTTACCAATGCATTAGACACTTAAGTTATTCCTCCATTCTATTAATTTTTATTAAGATCAACATAATTACAAAAACACTATAGCAAAATATTAATACCACTAGAAATTTACATGGCTGTTCTATAAATTCCAAAATAATTTAATTTATCAGATTTTATAAATCCTTATTTACCACTGTAGAGTTAAACAGACTCCACCCTATTTAAAATTTTGATTGAATACGGAACTAATTCTTTGCCTTTGAGAAACGGATTTCAACTGGGCTTTGAGAATCGATTCCTGGTATCTAAAAATAAAGCCCACAGTCTTTGTAATTCAATCTCATATATTTTATTCAAAAATTATATCTCTTGTATTGACTATCACCTTGCAAGTATTATTTCTGTATTGAAAACGAGAAAAAAGCATAAAATAAATAAAAAGTATAAAATTAGACAGAAAATTTTGGGTTAAGGATTCTAATGACAGCCATCTTATGTGTAAAGTGTGCTGATGAAGCTAATATGTTGTCCAGTGGTTGATCTAGGATGTTGAATAAAACACTTTCTTTGTGATCAATATCGACGTTTGGGATGCCTTATTTCACCACTTCCCGAGACAAATGTGAAATTGTATCAAATTGTTATAAGTCATTATAAGAACTCACAGTGAAGTCACATAAAAAACTAAAATATAAGCTTTAGATCGTTAAAAAATAATAATTCTTCGGGAAATTATGAGCAGCCAAAGATAACGTAAGAAAATTACGGTAAATTCTATATTACTAAAATAAATATATCGAATTATGCCTTATAAGAAGATAGTTGCCCTGCAAAATGTAATAATCTACCACCCTACGCAGCTTTGAGCCCAAATATCATCAGCACCCGAAAAAATTTTGCGAACAAAAATAACCGAAATTTCTGTAAGCGAAATATTTGCAGAAAAAACGTGGTCACAAATTTAGTGACTGGAACTCTCGGCTTCTATTTTAGGTATCAGAAATCGACTCTCAAAACCCCAGTTTTTTATTATCCGCGGTCGGTAATTATTAAGGCGCGAAAATTATATGTTTGAACTGACTTTTTATCACCCTCTTGTAATTATCTAATTAATTAAAAGCTATTCTGAAATACCAAACAAAAAAAAATCAAAATTAGAAATTCATTATAAATTAAATAAAAATTAATCAAAGAAAATTTTTGTTATTCTTAGTGTAATATATTAAAAACAAAAAAGTCAGTTTTACAAATTTTTTCAATCAATGCTGAATTTTTCAATCAATAGCTTGCAAAATATTTATTTATGCTGCAATTTCAGAATCTAGATAAGAACTTATAAGAACTATACGAAATATAAAATTAATTATATTAATTATCTAATATTGCATTTTTATAGAACTCTGAAAATCCATCAATACATGTAATGGAAATGAAAATAAAACTTTATGTGTAATAAGGCATAAATAATGTACTAATTAAATATTATTTTTGTCTTAATAAACAGCATTACTCATTAATATTGTAAATAAATTATTGATGAAGAGTCATACGACATAAATTTAAAAACTATTTCAGAATGTGTGCAACCTTATCTAATCTTATATAAACTTGGAAACAATCGTATTAAATAAATTCTGAATATCCTATCGTCTGATAATCTAATATTATCTTAATCAGCCGAGCTTCGAGTACAAGAAATATATTTGACCTACCTTAAAAATGAAAAATGTACTTCACAGAATATTTTTGATAATCTTCTATTCTGCTTCCATCTATCAAGACGTATGGTTTCTGTTGTAAAAAAAAACAAAAAAAAAAAAAATATAGAAATAATAAATTATTTAAAATAAAAAATATTTTATGAGTCAAAAAATAAAATTGCATATATAACACTAAATTTGTTTAATAATAAATTCAATAACAATAAAAAGCAGTAAAAGATAAACTATACTTTGAATACAAGAACCGGGACTAACAAAAAATATTTTTTCAGGATTAAATATCATGAAATACGACATTACAAATAAATATTTCATAAAAATTTTATTAATTGGCAGTTAACTTAATGAATTATACTTTCGAACAAAACAATTGTAGATTGTTTATGAGTAAAATTGTTTTATGACGAAATATCTTACGTTACGTACGAGCGGTAAAATAATAACAAGAAATGAATAGAGTTTGAATCAATTATACTCGTGTGCCTTACCTTGACAAGATTGAACAAAAAGCATGGAGTGCGTGAATGTGAATGATTTCTTCGAAGAAGAAAGGAAAGGGATGTATGTGGACAAGGACATCCGGGTTCTCTCGGCGTAGGAAGGGATCAGAACGATGGTCTGCAGAAAGGCACTCACTCTCGCACGTTATCTGTCAAATAATTTGTTGTATTAATAACTATTAAACGAATTATTTATGTACACAAGTTCATATTCGGCATAGCAGCGAAACGCGCGATTACATTTTGGTAAAGAATCACCGTGACGACATCGGATCTCTCATATTCGTTTTATTATCAGCATTATTATATTTATTTTCATTTTCTGTTCTTACTTTTGTACTGCAGTCGCTCAATTGCGGATATGGAAAGGACGTTTTGGAATTTGCGCGGGCGGACCAAATAATTACAGTTTCTTAAATAAATAACATATAAAAACAGTTTTCCATTCATTCATTCATGAAATATATAAAAGTGTGCGATCGGTTTACGTTCAATCCACTTGCACAAAGTCAATCACAAAAATTATTTTTAATGAAAATCGATGTTATGAGAGAGATCCAAAGCGCATGCGATGTATTTGATAATTTAACTTATCGTAACTTTAATATACACGTACTTATTGTTCTTATAAATACATGTACGCATTGTTCCTATACATTTTTTACTGTCCATAGCCTCACCGAACTACGAATTGATGGCACGGCTATGCAATGATACATCATACATCTTACAAAATTCACCTCAACCGAAATCTCGCAAACGCTTTTTTCTATCGTTCTTTTCGTTAACCTTATATATTCGATAATAAAATGTATACAACTCTAGCTATTAACTAGTTCAATTTGCCTATACTTTTTACGCAGGTTGCTTACGGGGTCCTTAAAAAGTACAGGATCCAGTCTCATGTTCGATCTCAGCAATGGCATGTAACCGAAAACGGCAACGAAGGTATTCATACAAGTCTGGCGTTGGATAAAATGATCTGGATCATTCCACGGAGATCTATAACACAACAGAAAAATGTAGATAAAATCGTTTTTAAAAATATTGCATTTGGTAATAATTTTGTATAACTTCCAATAATGTGTAAAAAAAATGTATAAAATTTTTAACGTTTTAAATGTATGAAATATAATAAAATATAAATGTAGAAATTTTTTTTAGCGAGAACTAGTAGTTTTTAAACCATTTTTATTTATCAGTCATTTTTAGTCACTTTATAAAATAATATGTATTAGAAAAGCACGAATTATTTTTTGAATAAATGAATATTCCTCTATTTTTTAAGCGTTACTTGAAAATAAACCTCTTTTTAAAATATGTTACCTGTTTCCAGCCGCCGTTGTATCTTTATACATCTTACGTTGAGTCACTTTGATTGGAGGGCTACGAGTGACATGGCTTACTAGAAAGTTCATCAAAATATCTTCACAATTCTGAGATTGTTCGACGGTTTTGTGAAGAGTTGAACTCAGCGTTTCAGTATACAGAGTGTTATAATAACGATGATAGACGGCAGCTCCTGTTAACACCATACTGTAATCGTTTGTCCATTTACTTGTATAACCCCATGATCTCTGTCAAAATAGTAAAAGTTTTTTATAGAATTTTATTGATATATGAAAATAAATTTCATTTTGTTTAAACTATGTATTATCAAGTTAAATTATTATTTATTTAACAATTTGACTGCTATAACGAAATTTTGCTAAAATATCTTGAATTCTTTAAGGTATACAAATTTTAGACTCTAAGTACTTCTCTATAAACCCGTATGGAAAAAATGTATAAAACCGTATAAAATATGTCCAAAAACCAATAGAAAGGTTCATTTTTATACGTTTTCCTACAGTTTCATACATTTATTATTTCCATAAGGGAGGATGTCACGCAACTCTACTTTTCAAGTTGGAGATTCAGATAGCAGTAAAGGTATTAATTATATTAAAAAGAAAATTATTACATCTATAAGTATGACTAGAATACTTTGAATTTCTATAACTTTTACGTAAATCAACAATATATGCTAACTATAAAAGTGAAAATTTTATGTTAAAAAGAAAATGTTCTTTTCTGAAAATACCTTGGAATCATCCCAATAGTGAGATCTAGCAGGGTATCCAACAATTCGATCTGGAAAACTCTTCCAAACAACAAAAGCAAAGTCGACTTCATCAGTGTTAAGGATGACATCTTCATCTAACGAGAATATGGCACTAGTTTTGATCAAGGGATGAGGATAGAATCTGTATGATATTCCGGAGGCAGGAACTACGTGAATCGGCGCCTTAATACCTTGCCAACGCGGTTTTCTCGGTAACGGAACGTCAGAATTCCACATCAATATGATCTAAAACAGATTAAAAATAATATTCATAGAAATTCTAAAAGGAAGTTAATTAAATTGAAATATTAAAAGTAATATTTATAGTGGAAAACCAATGAATTATGAAATTGTGAAAATATAAAACCCGACACTAATTCCCATAGAACTTTATCTTAACAAAATTATAAATGTTTACTACATAATTACTCGTTATTTATAACTAATAGTAATTTAAAGAACAAAAAACTAAAAGTTAATAAAGTAAACTAGAAAATAATAAAATATAGAAAGAGATAACATATTAATTAAGAATATTTCATTACTTTGTATAATTTATAAAAATACTAAGTACAATATAACAAAATTCTTACTCTGTCTAAATATTTGCTCTTAGCAAGGGTCTTCAGTAATCGGTATAGAACTGCAGTCGATCCAAGCTGAGAGTAAATTATGGCAGTAAATGTATTTCCTGGATTGCAATCTTGAAATGGAAGTTCTTCCTGACTATCAGCGAATTTCGGTAAAATGGCCAGTGCTCCTGGATATCGGTTCCAAACTCGTAACTCTCTACGGCCTTCCCACGGAATACGTTCACGAATAACCTATTAATAAATTAAAATAAAATTAATGATGCATAGTAGAATATTAAATAAATAATCAGTGTTAATACATATAAAATTAATTATTTGTAATATAATAATTATTAGACGCAAGACTTTTTATTTAGATGAGAAAATCAAAAGATAAAATTAAGATCATGTTTTTATTATAGCTTTGAATTGCAAAAGAAGTAGTTAAACTTCAATAAAAAGAGATAGATTGCTAATGTTTGTGTCCTACTTTAGTCTTGAATTATTTTGAGATTATTTTATAATTACTAAGATTAACATTATTTTAATACCTCAAACGTGGTAAATATAATCTTTTCTATTGATGAAAAATATCTTTCCCATAACAACTGTGTTTGTTGCCTTAACATCATAATTTTTGTTTCTGGCACCGATCTAAGAATATCTGGAACCTGTGTAAGAGATTGAATTTTGATAAGTTACTGTTAATTTCATAGAAAAAGTCAATAATGATAAAAACAGATAAAGATACCCACTTGGAAAAGAAGTCTTTCATCAGCAAAAATTACTGCCTGGAACCAATCAATGCGGTCATGAAATGGAAGAGCCCATCCATTACTTAAAATAACAGGAATACATCCAGCTCTTAAAGCTTCTAAAAATCGAAAACTACCAAGTCTGCGCCCACGAGGAACAAGACAAAATGTTGAGTTCATCAGTAGAACCTCATAATCATACCTAAAAACGTTACAAAATTTTAATGATAAAATACATTCTAATACTTTAAAGTATAAATGTATATTTTGAAAAATTTATTTAAAAAAATTAAAACTCACATATCATATTCTCGAATATCTTGTTGACAATGTTCATCTTGTAATTCCCTCCAAGATTTACCATGTCGACAAGTAGTAACAAATATGAGATCTTTCCCATTGTGCAAATGATGAAGAGCATTTCTTGTTTCTGACCCAATACCATGCACATATCTTTTACCTTTAAAAGCTGCCAAATATTTTTTATTACTAGGAAAATGATTATAAACAGCCTGACCAGGTTCACCACCTCTTTCAGGATGTAGTTTTCCAAAAAGAGGTATGGACACATCAAAATCTTCTCTTAATTTCATGATAGACATGCTTGCTTTTGCAAGCATAGCATGTCCATAATCAAAGGCCATTGCATCTTCTACGTAATCAGGCCAAGTGCCTGAGTACAAATTAAATATTAAATGATTCTTCCCATTATTCCAATGTGGCAATCGTGCAAGTTTTGTAGGTAGATTATGTACAAATTCAGTCGACAAAGGATCTCTGTCAAGCGTATCCAGAGCCAAAACAAATAAACAAGCTCGAGATGGATCTGAGGTATAATATCGTGATTCTGTGATGACATTTAATATTTTTTGGTATAACGGACTGATTGTATCCTCTATAGGATACACATAAACAGTAAATCCTTCTTTACATCTTGTATAATCGAAACACGAATGCATATCACACTTTTTCAAGTCTAGAGGTGTTGGTTCTTCTTCATTTAACGATTTTAAATATTTTTCAAAGCTTTCTCTATAGTTTTGATCAATGAGGTCTGGGGAAGGTAAATTATCATTATCTTCCAATGGCTTTTTCTTGCTTGAATTTTTTTCAGCTTTTAAACGATAGCCACCAAAGTAGCAAAAGCCCAGGAAAGCGCAGGTTACAAATACGAGTAGATAGCGCTTTTTGGCTTGCATTTTTAATACAAGTGTAGTACACGTTTAAAAGTTCTAAACATTTTTCTTTGAAGAAAACCACCATAACTGTCCCAGGATATGCATTGTATGTGATTTCTTGATTGGATACTTGGGTTACCACCAAGATTGCGCCACAAATTTGATTGACATCATCTCCGTACTAATACTGAAACAAAGCACAATATTTATTATTTTCAAGATAAAAGAAATATATTAAAAATAATTTAAAATATATTTTATGGTTGTTAAAAATAACAACTAAAATTTTTAGCAATAAAAAAAATTTAATTTATGATTGCACTTCTTTAATAGGTATTAAGTATTCACATATTCAGAAGAGCCACAAATGCCTCAGTCATACATGTATATATATAGCTTTGTTTAATGAGTAATCGCTAGAAAAATTCTTAGCATTAATAATGTGCCATAGTAATTTCTTGAAATTCTTAACACTAACATGATTGATTTAAAGTACTTTAAATCTAATAAATTCAGTTCAAATAAGTTTTCATAATTGTTTTTAACTTTGTATCAATATAAAAATATAATGTTATTTTTAGCAATTTTATCAATGTTATATTATGAGATAATAAAGAAAAAATAAATTTATAAAAATTTATTAGATTTCATTTCAACCATAATGTGTTGAAAATTTTATGAAAGATTACATCTTTGCATACTCTTACAAATTATGAAATAGCATAAAAATATAAATTATGTTTGATAGAGAGCATGCTGATGCACTAAATTATGATAAAAGATTGTTGCAGCATCTGCGCAATAAAGTAATTGCTTTAGCACTTGAACACGTACCACCTACTGACCTTCTTATGGATAGCTCTAATGATCTTGAATTCTGTTTCCACTATTACTGGTCTTATTAAATTTGCAATCATGATAGGTCAGCAATTGGCTTATAGTCAATTGTAAGTGCATTTACCTTGATAAATATGTACCTATCTCAGTTCAATCACTATTCATAAACAGTTAATACTGTATAGGTAATTTATGATAAAAATATTATAAAAAGTTCGAAAACTAGTAAATAAATATTAAAATTACTTATAAAAAAAAATTGATAAAAGTGCATATGCATCAAATGACTCATTAGATGAATTTCAAATGAATGTAATTTTTATTTAAAAATTAAAATAATAGAAAAATTTGGTTATTACATACGAAAATACCAAATATCTATTGCTGTGCATACTGTTCAAGATGTGTAGAAAATACAAGACAAAGAAAGATGCAAATCATAAATCTAAATTGCAGCACAAGAAAGCAAATTAAAGATTGTTATTTTGGCTGAGAAGAAATATTACTGAATGTATTTGATAAGTGATGCATACAGAGTGGGGAAAACCCAATAATGCAAAAAATTTTTATAGATTTTTCAGCGTGAAGTGTATAAAGCCAGAGTACCAAAAATAGACTGTATTATCCAGTATATCAGAGAGTTCAAGGTGAGGCAAAAAGTGCGTGGCTTGGATCCGGAAAAAGCGCGCTCCAAAGGAAAAAATGCATGGATGGGATTAAGGAAGCACATACCTCTCATCCTACTCCAGTCAGCTCAAGAAGATACGTCCAGTCTTACGTTAAACAGGTATGATTCGCACGCACTCGCACTTGTATAAATTATGCAAATTACAGGTAAAACGTCGACGAGAGCCGGAGACAGAGAGAGAGGGCGACAGATCAGTGACACGCTGCACACTGAGTAAGTATCGAGAGGCTCGCTGAATCCCAAGCGCGGGCAGCTGCTGTCCAGCAGCGAACCACAGCGGCGACTTCGTGGCCACGTCCTCCTCCGCCTCCTCGTCTTCCTCCCCCGCTAGCGGCGACGACTCGGAGCGACGGCGCCCGCGGCGCAGCTCGACCTCGCAGTTCCTCTTCCTCGCAGCCGCTCCGCACCCGGCTATCATAATTCCTCCGCCGTCCTCTCGCGCGCAGGCTGTGTGCTACGCTTTTAGGTTAGTTCCGGACGGCGCGGGTGGAGTAACGACGACAACGAGGACGACGAGATCTCGCCCGTCAGCATCGCACTGGCACTGACACTGCTGCTGTTGCTGCTGCGCCGCGTGTTATTGTCGTAGTAGTGGCGGCCGCGGCGCGCAATCCTGACGATGACGATCGGTCTGCGGTGCTGCTGCTGCGACGCCTCCCGCAATAACATAATCACGGCCTTTTTTAGATCATCGCTCTCTTCCCCGCTCCCTCGCTCATCGTGTTCTCCGCCTCTCCTCTCATCCGCTCCGCTCCTCACCACTCCTCTCCCTAGCTGATGCGAGGGACACACGCCGACGATAATGTACTCGCGCTCTTCACTGTGCGCTCTCCTCCCTTTTTCTTCTCTCCCTCACTTCCCCTCGCCTCGCGCCTCTACTCACACACGTATATACACACATGCGCGCGCGGGTGACACTCCTATGCTACTCAACGCTTTTTCTCTCCCTCTCTCACTCTCGTCGCTCTCGAGGCACTACTTCGGGGACGCTAGAGGGTTCCGCCAGCCGTGGCGTGCAATGCGTGGTGCGTCGTTGTTTTTCGCGAGAGCCGCGCGCACGCACGCACGCGTAGGTGTGGAGGAAGGTAGGTATAAACTATGTACGTGCGCGAATTGTTTTCTCCCGCTCACTCTAGCTCTTTTATCCCGCCTGTGTGTCTTGTATATAGGTATTCTTGTACTTGTATGTACTGTGTACCACACTTCTGTTCAGCTGCGCACGTGTGCGTATACTGTCTGCGCGCGCACATCATTGGAGTTGAGGCTCGCTAGTCGCTCGCCACTCGGCAGCGCCGTGCCCGTCTCGATGAGATCGTGCGTACTCGCAAGGGCCGATGATGATGGTAGCTTTTGCTTGTGGGAACAATTTTCGCGCAAATGGGCACGTGATACTTACCTATACCTAGACGCGAACGTTCAATGGGAGACGAATTGGCGTGGGCGGTACGTTCGTAGGTTCGACCGGTTGCCGTTCTACAGGTATAGTAATTACTATCAGTGGAATTCCAATGATCAAAAGATCCTTTCTTTGTACGAGTTTTATTTTGAAGTATGAATAAAGTTTCGAAATTTACAAACGCTATTTGTTAACGTACTTACATGTGTGTGGAATAAAAAGTGCAAGTATTCTATATGTCGACCTTGGCCTTGGCTACGGTCGATTTAGCACTAGTGGCAGTATTTTGACCGATTCATGAAGATGTATGAAAAGTCAATGACATTAAAAAGTTAATGACTCCAAAATGATATATGATTCCTCTATATAACGATATAGAAAACATGCGATATATTCACTGTGTACAATGAGATCTTATGGCGATAGACGAACTTCGTACGAAATGTATCACTGCAACACCCCCTCAGAAAATGTTTTATGTTATGAAAATTAGGATTAGTTGAGTTAAATAAAACTGATCATTCTTAGAATAGTTATCATAAAAATATAAGGTACAAAAGGTATAAAGGTATCACATCACAAAAGTCATCCCTTACTATTACTGTATATTTAGAAAGCTTAAATCGAATACCTATGTTTACACATATAATTTATAAATTCATTGGTTATAAAAGCAAGAAAAAACGGTTGGTTCGTGAGAGAGAATAAATGTTTAATGACTTTCGATTAAATTTAATATACACTTTGCGAATACATTGCACCTCCAAATGTAAGGTACCTACTTCCGTCTATAGTAAAGACAAACGATTTATAATTTAAATACTCTTTAATGTTGGCGTTTGCTTCTTATACGTATAAATAATATTTATATAAA
>JAPYZO010002524.1:0-18892 GCA_030522905.1 Torymus flavipes | reverse complement strand
TCGCTCGGTCCCGCTTTTGTAGACCGAGTGTTTCGGAAGAAGCGTTTTGTACGCGAGCGCGCGCTGATGGGATCGTTTGGGTTTTGAATTGGTTGGCACGGGCCGAGTGAAGATGGAGCTGTGTATGGGTTTTCGAGGTGCTTTCAATGCGGCGCACCTCCTTTCGCGATAAACAAGATTGGTTATTTTGTCGGATTTTTGGCGGAATGTCAAAGGAAGTGTAATTGTTTGTTGTTCGAAATTTAAATAATTTTAACATTTAATTTAATTACAAAATAATGTTTTTGAAGTATTTTTATTTATAACGCTTTTTAACGCTGATTTATTATCCGTAACTGTTTATTATTAGTTTCACTTGTAACACAGTTGTTCTTTTGAAAATAGTTTCTATATTGTACAAAAATGAAACAATATGCTTGCAGCATTCGAACTTTCGCAACAACAAATTAATATTGAGAGAATACGACCACTCATTTGCCTTTTCTCCTATTATAGCTGTCACACTTAACGCATTTCACAGCGCGGCACATTATGAATTACACTCGTATCCTCAGAAACACGAGCCGCATTCATTCTCCTGGCTTATTAACACGAATTCAGAGGCCCCCTCATACACACGCTCAACAGTCAATCCCATAACTCAGCCTAATGAGAATTATCCAATCATATCAGAGACAATTTTCCATTATCGGCCGATCGATTCTTTCGCCCCCTCATACGCTCCACGCATATAGCCCACATCCACGCACACACGTATACGAGTACACACATACACACGACGAGCGACGCAAGCGCCTTTCCGAGTGAACGTCGTCGATGCTATCTTCCCACGCGATGTTTAAGGAAAGAGCGCACGCCCGAGAGAAAGAGCGAAAGAGAAAGAAGACGCGCGACGAACGGAACATTTATACACTTATGCCCCATACACGTATATATATGTATTGAAACGTGTATAGGGCAATATTCACGCTAGTTCGAATCTATCGCGTCCCGAAAAAAGTAGTGCGTGCGAGTATATATAATATACATGCGCAGTGCCCGTGGAGAAAGGCGGAGTGAGAAAGAGAGAGAAAAAATGGCAGCCAACGAATCGGCGTGGAATATGAAGAAGAGAAGAAAAAAAATGAAAGAATGAACGGAAGAGACGCTCGCGCGCGCTCGCGAGAGAGAAAGAAGGGCCTGTGTATGCCCTCGCGCGCTCACGTGTGAGAGAGCAACCGAGTTAGGGGATTATTTGAGTAGATGTTGGTAAGAAAGGAAGAAGAAGAAGAAGAAGAAGAAGAGAGGGAGAGAACGAGAGAGAGAGAAAGAGACGCCAAGGAAAGGGGGCAATGAGGGAGCGAGAAGGAGAGATCAGGTCCAAGTTTATAAGGGTTCCTGGAAGGCCAGCGACCTCCCTTGGGCCTCTTTCATCTGGACCGCGTCGCTTCTCTCTCTCTCTCTCTCTCCTCGCGTCCCTTCTCCTCGTCTGTCCCGGTCTCGTTTTCTACATTCTTTCTCCTCTCTCTCTCCTCTCCCTCTCTTCTTTTCGCCAGCGAGACGCGCGCGCGCGCACGCCCGAGTGCAAGTGCCTCCCGTGTTTTTGGACCGTTCTCTTTCCTCTTCGTCTTCTATTTTATACGCCGGAAAACTTTCCGCGCGGCACTTGCGACGACGTCACTTCCGCTCTTATCGGCAGCGCGCGCGCGCGCGCGCGCGAAAAGCCCTTGCCGGGATTCCCCGGAGTAAAAAAGCGCTGCTCGCCGCTGCCGGTGGCCGCGAATTTCCGCGCGTGTGATTCACGACGCGCGGTTCAGATTTATACTTGAATGGTTTCCTTTATTAAACGCAATGGCGTAGTCTCTTGCGCGGTTTCATACCGTGCTGTTTACTTATGTATATTCAAATAATATTGTTAATAAAATTTATTATGTATTGCGTGATGTGTGTAGCATTATAATAAAAAGTATTTCTTTCCTTTTTGTTGCAGGTAAGCTTGAATGTTTCATTACTAGAGAATCGAGATTTCGAATTATCGGTAACGTAGTACAAATATATGATTCCATACTATTAACTTTATGAATAATAATTCAATAACACAACGACAGTAATCACAATCGGTTGACATCGAACAGACAGACCTTTACAGAATTGCGTATTATCACGTAATAAGCGTCATAGCCTAACTCACTATATAGCATTATCGGCCACATGTTGAATTCAGCGCTACAAAGAACCCAATATCAAACTTTAATATTTTAACTTTGCTCCGATATATTTTATTTCGAACGATATACGTAGTATTTTCTGCGGCATTCTCAATATCGCTTATACCCATCCTAATTTATTATTCAGTAGTAGCCAAAATAAACCAACGACTAAATACAACGCAAAAACAGCGAAAAAAAAATCGTTTATCGAAACGGAGCACCTCGCCGCTCGGATATACCCGTAAGCTAGTACGACGCAGATCTGGCGTCGCGCATACGTATATATATACGTGCCTTTATGTGTGTGTGTGTATATACGCAGCGGCGTAGACGGCGGCGGCCCGATATGCGCACTCAACTGCGTCGTTACGAATACAAGGATAAGCAGGCACACACTGTTTTTCTCTCTCGCTCTTTCTTTCTCCCGTTCGCTCCAAACCACCGCGTGTGTGATCCACGATGAAATGTGAGAGTCGCGTCCGTGTTGGGCCACACACACGGCTCCACCGCGCGCACATCGAAGCCGCGCGCGCACACATAAAACAGCATGTATACGTATACGTATATATAATATGTACGTGTACGTCGATACACACACACACAACATCGTGTACCAAACGCATACTTGCTCATCTTTGCGCGCAGCCCGCTCGTACGGTATCCACACAACAACGACGCACGTGAGTATATGTATAAGTACATGCATATACACAGCGAAGAAGCAATACAGGCTCGCGCGCGATAATGCGAGAGGTGGCAGCAACGCTTATGCGCACGCAGACGGAACGCGCGCTCCGTGCGTAAGCGCACTATATACACGCGGAGAGTGAGAGAGAGCAGCGTATGTGCGCCACGGTCACGTGATATCTCTTGCCGCTGGAATGCGCGCGCGCGGATCTTCGCTTCGGAGCGCGAACTCGCGACTTGTGCCCCGCTCTCACACACTCGCGCGTCTCTCTTTGCCCTTTAAATTCGACTTTTAAACGACGATTAATTTTTCTGCTGTATACGTATATGCTGTATGTGTATAAAGAGCATTGTTTACGGGTATGAGTATTTTAGAATGATTATTTTTAATTAGCACACAGACGGTTAGCGCTCTATTTATAGCCTGCAGACAATTGGACGAGTCTCTGCGGGAGTTCGCTAATAAGATAACATTCGGGATATATATTTGCCGATAGAGCGGAATGTGCAATTTTTGCGTTTCAATTTTTGTTGCCCGTTATCTTTTTCTTTGCAGTAATGCCGTATACACTTAACTTGACGTTTATTAAAGCTAAAAAATTAACTCTTAAATGTATACACGCGGATATACGCATATCGTCTTTATGCATGCACTTTCACAATTCAAATTCATTTTTACTAGTAGAAAAAAGGAGGAAAATAACGAGAATCGAGGCGCAACTCTAAAGTAGCACGAAATCATTATCTCCAGTTCCCACGACTCCGTGTTTTTCTCCATTCTCCCAATCTTTTATCCCCTCTTTTCCCTACATATACTCCAAATCGATCAATCTCTCCCTAATCATTGAACATACACGCACTTTCGCGACTACCACCACACTACCGTGCAGCCACTGCATATCCACACAGACCCTGGCGACATCTTTCTCTCTCCTCCTCTCTCTACCTCGCGACGACAATGGTCGGTTGTTGTGTATTCACCACGGGCCGGCTACAAGCGCGTACACGTGTTTGTGCGCGGCGCCCCGATCGGATACCTCCGCCGTATCACTGCCTTATCGGCGCCGAGGACAATGTCGATGAAGGAGAGAGAGAGAGAGAGAGGGAGATGCAGAGGCCGTGGCTGGACCGCCCGGGAGATAGATACAGAGAGAGAGAGAGAGAGCACTGACTCCTCCTCTCTCTGTATGCCCTTATAGCTCTGTCTCTGTCGCGCGCGAGCGGTGAATACGAGCGCGCGAGATAGAGATGGTGGGAAGAGCGGACTCTCTCCTCTCTCACCACTTTCTTTGCGCCGCCGTGTGCGCGCGCCCGTGCATATACTCGTACGTGCATATACCCACGTATGTATGAGGTGTACGTGTGTATCTGACAAACGCTACTACTACCCCCCTTGTTCTCGAGTCTAGCCTGGCCTATCTTAAGCTGTTGCTGCCTCTCTTTTACACTCTCTCTCTACACAAAATAACCTTATTTGATAGTCATATATAACAACTATATTTCTTATAGAGAAATTTGAAATTTATCAATGACTTTCGATGAAACTAAGCCGCAGATAACGAGACCGATTTGCCAGCTCTCGAGCTCAAACAAACAGATTTCCGTCACCCAATTCTCTCTCGGTTTTAATCGACCATCAATCCCTATCAATTTCACTCCATCACCCGCTATAGTCAAATCAAATCCGTCGACCTCTGCTAGCAGTCGAATCGACTCCGAACCCCGAGGGGATGCATCACCAGCTTATCTCGGCACAATTCGCTACCCCGCTAAGCCATCGTTCGTATAGAACGTCGTAGGTGTCTGTCTATATATATACGTCGTCGTCGTCGTCGTCGTCGGCACGTGGTTGAAATACCGTCGCACCAGACGCTTTACCAATGGCTCGCGTATTACACGGGCCGCGTGCGCGCGCTGTTTCGAATTTGCGGCCTGTTTCGGCTGCGACATCGAATAACTGCGGTGGCACGTGAGTCCAGACATTCGACAATGTAACGTAGGAGCGATGCATAGTGGTACTCTAAAACAATTAGTATTATTACTGAATATTAACGACTATTGTAGCGGTCTGCCTTCGTATGTTGAACGCATTAATTGACTAAAAAACGAAAACGTCTGCTCATCAGTCAGTTAATCAGATACGACATATCTGCATGCAAAGCTTGTAGTCATTGCTATGTATACCTTATCATCTCTCTCATTTTCGCTCGTATTTACAATCTCCAGCTCGTTCGTTCTCCATCACCTCTCTGCGCCTACTGTCTCTCTCCCTCTTCTCCGTCTTCCACTCTGCCGGCTTGAAAATCACCGGTGGAGAACTCGCGAGCGCGTGTTGACGACGACATTCCCTCACGTGCCGCGGCGGCGGCTCGTGTCGTATCCGTCGTCTGTATTCCAGGTAGAGAGACAGAGACGGAGAAACTCGTCGCGGGGATTAAACCGGAGAGGACATCACCCACCGCGAGGACGAATTCTTCCAGCCGCGAGTAGTAGTGGTAGTAGTAGTAGTAGTACTCGTACTTACTCTTTCCGCAAGACGCACGGTAAATAGTCGAGTCGTCGGCGACGATCTCGAAAGAGAGCGCGAAAGACGAAGATAAGCGAGTGGGGAAGAAAGAGAGGGAGAGAGATAGAGAGAGAAAAAGACTCGCCGGAGTTCCTCGCTCTCTCTCTCGTGAGCGAGCGAGCGCGTACCTCGGACGAGCGTGGAACCTGCTGAGGAATTTAAAGGAAGAGGAGGGAAGAAGTCTCCTCTTTCTCTCTCCCGAGGAGAAGGAGGAGGTGGAGGACGCGGTTTGGTTCCTGATGCTCTTGCTGCATAGTTCGACGCGGAGGCAGCAGCTCGCAGGCATCTTCTCCCGTGTGTGTGCGTGTGTGTGTATGTGTGTATGCTTTTCATTTGGTCGCGCTCTCTTGAGAGAGAGAGCGTGCTGCTGCGGTGCGCTTATTGGCTAATGATGGAAATGCCCCTGTGTGTCGGCAGAGAAGCTTCCCACGCGCGCGAAATGATAATTGAACGGTAAATGGGCGACGGCGGCGCACGTGTGTGGGCCTGCGGAGTAAAAGCGAGCGCGTGGGTGAGGCGCGGTAGGTTTGCAGGACATATAGAAGTAAGATTCGTGAGGTTGTCGGGTAAAGTTTATTTCAATTGTTCGTACAATGTCGTATAAGCTCGAATGAAGTTTTCATCTTCGATTAGATATATTGTATTGGCAGACCGACTTGATCTGCCATCGAAGTTGTTCGTCATCGTCAGAAGATCAAGTGCATCGTAACTCGAGTTGTCACGCTTTACTTCGGTGCCATCTTGTTGCATTATTCACCCCATAAGGAATCTGAATGTCCCTAGGTTGCCCATAAAGCTGCACATATACACCTGAGGAATTCCTATACGAAGACAATTCAATTTACGGTGGTTACGATGGCACTATTCTTCCTTCTGATCTTGATCTTGCAAAAGCGTCCGATTGATGATCAGTCAATGGAACTAACCA
This sequence comes from Torymus flavipes, assembly GCA_030522905.1. Taxonomy (NCBI): domain Eukaryota; kingdom Metazoa; phylum Arthropoda; class Insecta; order Hymenoptera; family Torymidae; genus Torymus; species Torymus flavipes. The sequence continues at coordinate 12,522 of JAPYZO010002524.1, read as the reverse complement.
GGAGAGTTGCGGTCCGTTGTGAATACCCTAGATCTTCGCGCGTTTTTTTCGAAGGTTGTGCAGCATCGCAGGCCGAGGAATTGCCAACATCAGACACCTTGCATGGTCATCGGTTCTCTTGGCCATTCCTTTGCCCTATCCTCTATGTTGGCGTCCTTCGTGATTCACTTCTTTTTCTTTTAACAACCTTTCATGCGAGATTCCACCTGTTGAGTAGTTTTCATCCGGATGTAGCTTTTATTCGTTCACGTTTCCATATCATCTTCTCTTACAGCGTCAAGACTCCTCGTCTGTTTTGCAAGACCTTGGCAAGTTGCATTTTTCGAATGATCAACGTTCCGTCTACTTTTTCGGAATTCCCTTCCTCGTTCCCAGCATATTTTGCATTCATTTCGAAAAATTCCTCCCACTTTAAATCCTGAAGTCAAATAACTCTTCGAACGCAGAAGGGTGAGACAGAAAAAGCATGCAATCCTTGCTTACATTAAAAGCCAATTTACATTCACTGACAAATAGAATTCTCTCCCACCCCTTAATTTAGGAACAATTCCCCTCCCAATGCAATAATTCCCAGCATCGTAAACCCATGGATTCCTCAAAATGAAGAGCCACGAGAGCATCTTCTAAGTCTCGACACGCTTAACCTCTCAATTCCCATTCATGCCCCGTAGCTCACTTTATCTTCATCTTCCATTCATGGCGTCAACATCATCGCGCTTCAGAGAGAGAGAGAGAGAGAGAGAGAGAGAGAGAGAGAGAGAGAGAGAGAGAGAGAGAGAGAGAGAAAGAGGAGAGAGATTCTTCCTCCTCGGCTACTTCTCTACTGGTGACCAAACTACGTAGCTTCTCTTCCTTCCTCTCACTCCTTTCCTCCGTCTCCTCTCACGTAAACACACAAATATCCTCATGTGTACGCTCGGCGCGTCGCCCCTACGGGTGCTACGGCCGCATTCCATGACCCCCGGTTCTCTCCCCCTCTTGGCGCGATCTTCTCCTCTCGCGGTGCCCTCTCTTCCAACGGCGGGGCCCATCTTCGGGGCCAGTGCTCGGCCCCCCACCACAAACTCCGCCAGCGGCGCCACCGAATGCTCCCTCTCTCCACTCTCGGAGCCGTTGCTGCTGCTGTTGCTGCTGCAGCAGCCGCCGCCGCAGCCGCCGGGAGGAGAGGTTCTCTGCGTGCTCTTTCTCCCACACTCACACGCATGCACACACGTGTGTGCAGGGACTGGAGGGAGATACACCGACGGGCAGAAATATTTTGTTTACCTCGCTGCTCCCAGTTCTTTGAATCGCTCACAACTCCCCGGCCTTGCATATCTGCCTCTCTCTCTCTCTCTCTCTCTCTCTCTTTCTCGCTCCGGTGCTCTGCCGACTTCGCCGCCGCCGATGCTGTTCTTCTTTTTGCTTCTCTACTCCTCTCCCTGCAGTGTGCCGGAGTAAGAGAGAGGGAAAGAGAGCTTCTCTTCTCTCGCCTCCTGCGCAGCACGGCGGTGGCGGCTTCGGTGCCTTTCTCAATCGGGGCCTCACTTTATCCGTCTTTCTCGCCCGTTCGCCTCGTGAGAGTAGTTTCGCGAATGCTCCGCGCGTACGTATACAGAGCTCTCTCTCTCTCTCTCCGCTCTCTCGCGTATGTTTACGCACGCCTCGCCTGTCTCGTTACTCATTTGCTCTTTCTCTCCCTCCCTCTCGCTTCCCCTTCCCATCTTTGTTTTCGTCCCCTCGACTTCGCCTGTTGCACGCACTTTTTTACACCCGCACTTCGCGGAGGAGAAACTTCGCATCGATCGTTAATCAGATGTCGCTCGATGGGGTTTTTCGAGTTTCTCTCTGGCGAACGAAACGAGATGGTTTTATTGCTGGATGTGAGATCAATAACCTCCACGGTCGGATGCCGTGGTTGGCGTCAATGACCAATGGGGTTGTTGAGAGCGACGACACCTGGGTGGGATGCTGCGAGCGTGTAGATATGCGCATACACGCGTTCCGAGGTGATATACACTTTAACCTCAAAAAAACATTGGCCAAGCAATTTTCTCACGCTATAGTATTAAGTGGGGATTGGGTTTATCTTAATAATTGTTGTTTTACAATTCAATGAAGACCATTAGCATGAATCTTCCATAAATTTTATCCTCACTTTAAAGAATGCGACATCCATAACGAAACGGTGAATATAATACAAAAAGAAGAAGAAAAAAAAAACCGAAAGAGAGAAATAATCCTACCAATCAAGATTCGACTTCACTTAATTCAATCAGCAAATCAATATACCCGGGAGAAAAAACAGTTATTCGATCCATTGACAAAACTCGACTCCCAAAGTGCGTGTCGCACGGCAATTCTTTCGCGCGCTCCGAAACGTAGTCCGAAGTCGATGATCGCTAAATTTCTTCGCGGCCCCCAGACATCAAACGCACGCTTCTAGCTCTCGTCCAGTCGCATTTTTGCGAAATTGAGGAAGGTCACGACACAATTCCCCGAGACGAGCCGTGTGTGTTGCCCCTCTCTCTCTCTCTCTATACTCCACCACACACGCACGCTCACACATATAAAGAGCCGAGACTTTCTAATTTATCGCCCGAGCCGCTGCCGCCGGTCGAATTTCGGCGCAAGCAGGGGAGTGAGAGGCCGAGACAGAACGAGAGAAGCCGAGGGAGACGCGGAGAATAGAGATTTATATTAATTATACGGGGCGCAGCGGCCGCGAAATTACAGAAAGAGACTGACGTCAATCGATCGCTCGCGGTCCTAAGTCTCTCTCTCTCTCCCTCACTCTCTTTCAACTCTGCGCGAAAATCACATTCGACTGCGCATAAATATATATATACACAGACACACACCCAGAGAGAGCGTACGTCGCCTCCTTTTTTTTATCTCTAGCGAGGCATTATCGGCGGGAGAGCGCGGCTCGGCGGCGGCCGAGAGGAGAGATATTCTCACGCCTCGAATTTCAGAAATTCAAAGAGTCCGCGACGACGACGACGACGACGACGGTGGCGGCGACTGGCTTGACTCCTTTTTTTCTCCCCCTCCCTCCGGCTTCCTCTCCCTCCCCCGGGCGCGAGCGAGCGCGATATATGGTGTCCCACGCGTTTCACGCACATAAAATATCCGTGAAGGCGCGACTGTGCGCTCTCTCTCTGTCGTACACACGCATGTTATAGTAGTGTGTACGCGCTCAAGGCGAGGAATACACCGCAGACCGGGACTGTAGTATACTCGCACACCTACGTATACGGTCGCTCGTTCGTTCGCCTCCACCTCCTCCTTCTTCTGCGTGGTGTTGCTGCTGCAGAGAGTCGCGAGGAGCTCTCTCCTTCTTCGTCGCTTTATCTTTCTTGCTCGCGTTTTTTCGCTCCTCTCCTTCTTTTTCTTAATCTTCGCAAGTTCGCCCTCCCTCTCTGTCTTTCTCGCGCTTCTCCCTTCGGCCTCCTCGTTGTTGTCTCTCTTTTTCCTTTTTCTCTCTTTTCCCGCAGCGAGCGGGCCGAGATTTTTCGTGCGCCAAGAGGAATTCGCACGCGCGCTTGCGGTGAATGAACGACGAATGGGGAGAGAGAGAGAGGAATTCGCGAATTTTGGATTTTAACGAGTAAATTAGCTCGGAACTTTTTGCGCTCGCGCGCGGCCTGCGTGAAATCGTTATGCAAGTATCGCTCTCTTGCGCGCGAGCGCACTAATGATCAATTTGTAAAACACGCGCTGTGCTTTCGTTGTGCAATTATATTGTTCCAGCTTGAAAATTATAATTCGTTTTCTCTCGGGTTGCAGCATAAATTTTGCTATTTATTACTGCGGATAAGTACTATCGACACAATTCACGCCCACTGTTTCCTGTTTGATTTCAACTTTTTGAGGCAATAACGGTCTCTGGGTACCATACATCTTTACGTATTCTCGGTTTGTTACAATCGATACGCCTTCGCTTTATTTTACACTTTAATACAGCGACCGATAAATAAACTGTAGGATATAACATTCCTCTTAAACTACACGTACTTCACAGTCTCTCATCGCCCCCAAAAGAATGCCAATCCTCCCATCAAATGATAGCCCAAAGCGAACTGGCATCCCCGTCGAAATTTTTCTATCGCGCCATTGACACTCGGCACTGCAATCATCCCACACCCCCTTCAACCTCATCCTCTATAACTACAAGCGCCGAAAGCGCCTCAAATGGATCCTCACTCGTTCTTCCAATCCTCTCTGCTCTCCCTCCCTCATTCATCTTCGCACACATACTCTACTCCTCGTTACGTCTCTCTCGCACGGGCAAAGTATGCGCGGCGAACTCGCTTCTTCACCCCGCGCGCCGCGAACCGGCCGCCGGCCGGCTTTTCTCGGGTAATAACAACACACGCCGAGGAAAGAGAAGAAGAAGAAGAAGAAGTGGAAGCAGTCGAAGAGAGAGAGGGAGAGAGGTAGGAGCAAGCAAGCAAGCGAGCGCGGACCCAAAGATATATAGCAGCGAGCAACAAATGAGGTCCTTCCGAGAATCGGGCCACCGACACAGCGCTGCTGCGCGCGCTGGAACGAGAGGGTGAGAACCACCCTGGACTCCCCCTCTGCCCCCCCTCTCCCCTCCTATCGTTCGTTCACTCTCTACAGACACACACACACACACATGTACGCACCGCGATGCACAAACAGAGAGAGGCACTCGGGAGAGGTATTATAAGGAGCGGGAAGGCGATCGGTCCACTAGGATTTTTTGCATATTTTGCTGCTCTCTTTCCCTCCTGTCCCTTCCCTCGCCCTCCTCTTCCTTCTTCTTTTTTCTTCTCGCATAAATTAATCGAGTTTATTGAACGCGCGCGCTTGCCTGCGTTCCACGCGGCGGCGACACACACGACGCCGTGCTGCCACTTTGTGTATGCGTATGCCTATATATACATATACATTTACTTGTGTTCGTCGCCTGTGTGGGTGTGCGAAAGTTGTTAAGTCCCGTGCGAGAGTCGTCGTCCTATCGGCTTTATGAAGGTTGCCGGCTAATTAAACGGCTTGAGAACTTTATTCCCCGGGCTCTGAAGTATATTAATGACTCGAAATTCCCGATTCCCTCGGCTCATTTTTCAAACTGTAAATATCCTTGGTCATGGCAAAACGACACACTTTCGCCTCGTCCGACACTTTTCCATAAAAAAGTAAACATTTCCATCTCTCCGCGGTATAACCGAAGCTAACAGGTACGCTAAATCACCCCAATAACAATAAATATAACACGTACGCACATACTTATGCCCGCCAAAAACATGAACCGCACGGAATTTCTCTCTTCCTTCTCGCGCGCGCTCGTCATTACCGCAAATTTAAGGCCTCGGCGAGATTATACGGCGGATCGCCTGGAGGGTCAGGAGGCTCCTCCTCACCGGGCGCATCCCTTCGCGCGCAGAGAAAGGGCCAGCGGCATTAGCTTGTTGGCGCCACACGGCTTCAACCCCAAAGTCGCCGCCGCCGCCGATGTTCGCGTGACTGGATTCCGCGCGTTTTCGGTGAATGGCTCGGCAGTCGCTTATAACGATCCCCGCGAAGGTGTGCGAAGGGAGTGTGAGTTGGGATTTTCAGGAGAGGACTTTATCCTAGCAGACTTCGTACAGGTTTGCTATTGCTCAGCTGGATATTTAGAATTTTTTCGTGTTTTGGTGTAATCCGATTAAGAATTTCCGAATTCTCCGAAATAACCCTCATTCATAATAGTTAATAAATCATTCTAGTTTGAAGAAAACTGAAGATCCCAGTCGTTGCCATATTGTAACACTTGTTTGCCGCAACTTCGTAGAACCACCACTCAACCTTTGGCAATCCACCTGCATACAAGTCCTTCCACGTACCTATATACACCAGCACCGAAAATTTAGAAAATCAAGCCGGAAACGATTGATTTCTCCTTTCTCCTCCGACGACCCCCTTGTATATGGAAGAAAAGAAGAAAGGCACGCGTGAAAATCCTTGCGCCTACTTTCCGAACAACACCCGCCTCCCTTCATCGATCCTTCTCCAAACACTCAACCGATTCCCGGTACGCCGATGCAACAACATCCGTGGGGCCACCGGCAAATACGCCGCCGCCGCTGCCGAAAAAATTCCTCAAAGTCAACGGAAGTCCCTAATTGACAAAAGCCCGAAGTAGAAGGAGAAACATCCCGCGATAGAGGATCTCTCTGACTCGATGGATGCGCGTGTGTATGCGAGGCAGCGATCGCAGGATGCAACGATTGGCGTTCGACGAATTCGTCCGGCCAAGCGCCACAAGAGATTGGTATCCGGAGAGGATCTGTACATGTGGATGTTGATGTAGTTGGGGGGGTTCTCGTGTTGACTGGTCTGATCGGGTGAAGTAAATGGAAGGTTTGAAATATTTTTCAATACCATATAGAAATTCCTAAACTAGAGTCATCAGGCGACCCTACCTAGCTTCGTTATTTATGAACCTTTTCAGAGTAATACCAATAAATCTGTTACACTTATTGATGGTATTTGATATATATTGTAATTTTTCATTTCTCTTTTCTATAAAGTAGAAAACTTCATTCTTGTCTATAGAATCGACTGATATGAAAATTTCTGTAACATATGTCTGTGTTTCGAAGGTGTGAAAGGTTACCTCAGGGTTTTTCGTTAGGGTAGGTTATGTTCACTAACATATTCCCAACATTCTTACATTACTATCTACTTAATAATCTTTTCTGCTTTTTATTCAAACTTGTTTATGATCTAAGTTTTACCTAGTCCATTTCATAGTAATATTTATTGCTATTCGAAATCGATACTATATCCGATGCAATTCGCACAATCTCTGGTTGGAAATTGATACGTTCTATTTACCACGACGTTGAGAACTCAACGAACCACACCTACCTAGAACATTACCATGCCAAAACTTGCAAAATCCGAATTCACGGTCCTGCATCACACAGGAATTTATTCCTCGAACCCCTAAAAAAACTTCCCCACCTGCTAGAAAAAAAAAACACCACCAAGTATTTGGTTTCACTAAAAACCTAAGCGTGAAACTCGCCCTCTAATAATCCTTCAACGCCACTTGGCGGCGGCGGCAATAGCCCAATGATCCGACAATCAACGATCCCAGCGCATATACACAAAAAAGCTCGTGCGTACTACCTGCTACATCAGCTCCGGAAACGATTTCGAAAAACAAGCGTCAAAGCGTCCACTTTTGTGTGTGCGCTCGCGTCTCTCCCATATACACATGCGAGATAGAAAGAGAGAGACTGTGAGAGAGAAGGGGACGGAGCAAGCGAACGGTATATAAACGGGCGCGGGCGCCTCCATTGTTTCGATACCGAGAAGCCGATCTCGCGACAGAAGCCAAAAAGAGCGCGAGGAGAGAGATCGAGGGAGAGAGAGAGAGAGAGAGAGAGGGAATCGAGTGAAATGCCGATGCGGCAGCGGCGACGTCGAGGTCGAGCAATAGAGCGAACGAGCGAGCCTATGAAATACGACCTTGCATCGTTTTCGTACATTTTTTCGCGAGAGGGAGGCGACGTGCACCTCCTTCGCCATTTTTCTCTCTATCTCTCTCTCTCTTTCTCGTTTGCGGTTGCGCACGAAAGAAAACGAGCGGCGACGGCGGCGCCGACGAATTTCGAAAGAAGGCACCTCCTTTCTTGGAATGGGCCACTTAGCGCGAGGAGTTAGGTATTTAGGCACACCGACACGCGCTCTCTCTCTCTCACTCTCTCTCGAGGAGGAACAGCGCTCGTCCCTCCTGCGGCTCGAGCGTGAGGCTACGTCTCTCTCTCTCTCGCTCCTTCCGTTCCTTTTACGTGAATACGTTTGTGTGTATACACCTTTCCGAAAGTCTTTTCTCGGATGAAAATGGGGATAAAAGGGCTGTTGTCGGGGTCGTTAAGTGCTTGTCAGGGGGTGCTAATGAAAGGGGTGCGCATAAGTTGGCGTATTGATGTTTGGCGTGCGCTTGTTAGGAGATTTTAACAGGAATTGAAAGGGTTGCGTAGCGAGAGGAACATTAATCCTTTACCGACAGATTGGAGAAAAGTGATGTCAATAAAATAGAAGAATATATCCATACCTATAAATATTCTTCTTCATCCAGTACATCATTAACGATCACCTATAAAATTCCAATCTTTCAATCGCCCATGTGAATGAGAACCTAATAAACTCTCACGATATCACTCGCTTCTGAACCTCCTTCAGTCATACAAAAACCCTCTAAAAAGATCATCATTCCGAACCGCGATCTTTATTCAATGCGAGCGCGTACATACACTTTTGAAAACGATTCTGCGGAATTGGAGACCGCGATCCAGTCATCCGCGGCGTTCGCCGAAGTAAATCCGAGTACTTAAAAGCGCGCGCAAGCCGATTGAATAATAAAAGGCGGCGGCGAAGAAAGTTCGCCTCCTTAACGAAGTACTCGAGCGTGAAGCAGCAGCCGCGAGGAAGGTAAGAACATTGAAGCGGTACCGAAATTGCGGAAATTCTGGTCGTTGAGTTATATAGGAAAAATTGAAAAAAGGGGTTTGTTGGTTTGAAAAATATAGTACTTGAGTAGGTTCGATTTTTATTTCTTTATTTGAATTATCGATCTATTACATTGTGAATTCAATTTTCCTTATAAATGTGGTTATAATAATTTAAGAAATTCTTTACCCTACAGTTATATTTACCGAAAATCCCGAAGCGTATATTCGTAATATATTATGTTATACGGAAATTCCAGCGGCAAGCTTAATATTTAGTCATAGTCTTGTTCATCTGTCTGGAAAATTTCCAGCCGCATGAAAAAAAAAATATAAGAAAAATGCCTAGGATTCCACAGGAATTCCCATACCAACGAAAAGGAATAAGGAAATATACAGCCTAGGTGGACATTACTTGCGATCGTTCTTTTTCTCACAGACACTCGCCTTGGATTATCTCGAATATTATGAGCTCTCCCTTTCTCTCTCGGCTTTGTACGTCTGGGACATTCCGCCTTGAATCAAACGTCCCCAAATTTAAAGATGTCATATATATTTGTGATTAACTTTATACATAATACAGATGTTGTGAAGTTGTTTACCATTAAAAAAGAAAAATATTTATTAAAGAAGATTTAACACCAACTATGTTATGCAGGCAGCGACTTTTCAAAAGAATTTTCAATAACTTTCGTCTTCAATATAACGGTTAAAGTTTTTATACTTGAAGTTAGGTATTCGAGATTTTGTAACATTCTTTTAAATCTTTGAAAAATTTACTAAAGTATCTTCTGCAAAGAATTCACAGCACTATCTCATGTACCCCATATTAAATCAAACAAAAAGAGAACTTCACGCTAAAATTCAGTACAATATATAAAAAAAAATTATTGTCATCTTTTCATTTTAAATAATTTATTTTGATTCGTAAATGTGCTTAATAGCCATAAATATATATTTTTCAATTAAAAAATAGCTATTCATTTTCATATAATTAAATTTCCATGAAGAATATTCATTCTAACATATCCGCAGTATGTATTCTATTTTAAGATAATCAATTTACCCAAACATGTATGAAATTATTTCACAGAAGCACATCATCCCAGCACACCTCACATCTCTCCAATATAAAATTATTTCCCAAGAGTCGCTCCACAACGTACAAACTCACCCCCGCGCGATCTAATACGAATAGCCCAAGTACGCGGCCAGTCCTATGCCCACGCGTGTATGCGTGGGAATGAAGAAGCTTTTCCCTCCCCAAGACTCTCTCTCTAACTCTCATCGCAAGGAAAAAGGAGAGATTTTATCCTCTTAACCGGGGCGCGCGACACTCGCCCCCGAATCTTCTCACGGCCGCGAATATCACAACCTTTCTCCGAAAGCCGTCCGCGGAGACATACACACACTGTATAAGACTTGCAAAACTTGGATTTCAATTCGTTTTCGGGATGGGAACCGCGCCCCGGCCAATTTTCCAAGGTAGGTACGCGCGTGCATTAACATTCAAAACAGAGCGGCGCGGCGAAGTCTCTCTTATTCACCGCGACGCGCTGTTTTTTCGGCGCGCTTCTTCTCGCGGGACTGTGTGGGAAGGTATTTTTTTTTCACGACGGGTGAAACAATTTCTTCTTCTTTTTTGTTCGTTCGTTCTTCTTCTCGTTTCGATCGTTCGTGGAAACGATTAATATACAATACCCGTGGGGCGGATATATACGTATACACAAATATATATAAGCGACGTGCGCGTGGGATTCGGATGGAATGCAGCGCGGCGATGGATTTTTATAGGAGCACGTTCTGTCGCGCCATTTGATTGGGAAATTCGTCCGTGTGTGTATGTTAATACCGAGTGGGAAAATGGCTGTCGATAAGTACGCAGAGGGAAATAAATATACCGGCGTGGATTCCAGAATACACTCTGTGGGAGTGTGTTATTAAGATTGAACGCCCAGATCCTTTCTCACAAAGTGGGTGCAGTCTGTCTGTCTATCTGTTAATTTACATGTGTTCGTATGTTCCCCATTGTAATTGGCATAAATTGTCACGAGCTTGCTTTCCAATGAAATGTATATTTCCTTTTAACGAACTGCCGTTGTTCTCGGTAAAAAGCACTACGAGCTATCTTTTCCCAAAAAGTGCATTAATAAAACATCGATCATTTGTATGTATACCGCATTTCAACAAAAGCCGCGTGTGCTGTCAAAAACAAAGAAAAAACATACTGCACCCATGTCAAAGCGCGATATACTCCATATTTACCGGTTCAGCGAAAAAACATTTCCGAAAAGTGCCCCACAAAGAGCCGCACAGGAGAGAAAGAAAAATCATCATCCTCCACCCGCGCATTTGAATACGCACTCGGAGGTAAAGAAAGAGTCGGCGAGAATCCTTGCGATGTGTATTATATACGCAAACCGCCTAACGAGCGCGGTTTCCGAGAAGTGGGTCAATTACTCCCCCGCGGAAGGGAGAACAAACATTGTTCGTCGCGGCGAATATCAAACTCCGAGAGAAGAGCCGCGCGTGCATTTTCATAAACGGCGTGGTGACAGAGTATATCCACTCTCTCCGCGTATCCTCGATTCTGAGAACCCATGGGTGGGTCCATCTCGTCGTCGGAAAAAATGTGTGGGTGCGTGCCCCCACTTTTCACCCGGCATCACGATCACTCCTTGCTGCTCCTGGGAAAACCTCGTGAATGGGCTTTTCCGTAAGAGAGAGAGAGAGAGGCGCCGCGGGGGAGGGGATAAACAGGAAGAGAGCAGCCGAAAGGTTATTCTCGAGGACGCGCGAGCCGTACGAAATTTATGGTGAAAGCCCGGGGATTCCCGAACAGTTCATGCACTCATACTTGTTCTGGGGGACCGCGCACTTGATTCTTCACGGCACAGCTCGACTCCGCGGTCACACTGCCACGTAATTATAACAAAACCTTAGAAAAATTGCCAGAAATGTGTCTGAAAAAGTTCCTCCGCATCTGTAAATATGTTTTAATTTTAAAATAAATACGTGTTACATGCTACACCCACAATAAATATAAAAACTTTGTATACACACCGTCATAAATTTTCCTACTACCAAAAACACATAATTTACGAGAAAATAAAAATTTTCCTACGTATAATCTCTCGAACCAACACCGAGCTCGCGGGCTTTTCCGAGAACTCCTTAACCGCGTGGCCATCATCCGGCCCTAAGATAACCGCGGCGAGATACAACATATACCTCGAAGGACCTCATCTCTCTCCCTCCCCCATCGGCACTCGCGTTCATTCACAGAGAGTGAGTTCAAACGCCTAACGCCGCGCGCCGTCCATTCACAAATAGAGTGAGAGAGAGCCGGCCGGTCGACGCTGCCGCGTCACGGGGGCCCGAGATCCCGGGGATGAATGAATGAGTGAATGAATGAAGTGACGCGAGCGCTTTCCCTCGCCTCGCATCACGTGTGCCCGGTTCGGCTGAAGATAACCCATTGGGGAGCCGGAAAATCTTCAGGTACGTTTTTTTTACGTCCGGCGCCTCTCGTGGTCACAATGTCGTAAAACACAGGGGGAAGATCGGGGGTTTATGGGGCTGGGATAGGGTAAGCGTGAAGTTGAGGAAGAGAGGGGACAGGTTGTGAAGAGAGCTAATGTGAGGTGAATAGGAAATTTTTGTGAATGGAATTTTCTGTAGTAGTGTGGCTGGTAGAGGTGGTGTTGTTATGTTCCTGGAATAACGGGGTTACCCTTATTATTTTCTTTTCGATATTTATCATTTTTTAATAATCTAAATATAAACAATGAAATAAATAATTTAGAATAAAAAGAAAAATAAAGAACATAAAAAATTTATTGTTTTATTCTAAATTAACCTACTCTACGACGAGAACTCTTTACGCACTTCATTAATATTCACCAAATTAAACATTTAAATTACACGTAATTGTAAAATGGTACGCCACCACATAAAATCTCAATTAACCGCGCGGGATAACTATCAAAAAAACCTTATTACACCGAGGTGACGATAGTCTCTGGGAAGAAAAAAAAAATTACATGACCGATGACGGTTCACACACATGATGAAT
>JAPYZO010002523.1:0-14539 GCA_030522905.1 Torymus flavipes | reverse complement strand
ACTAATAAAATGTATAATACAATAAATTTTTGAACTTTTCAAAATTATAGTATAGAGATTACACCTATATTAGGTCTACATTTCAAAAACTTAAAATTCTTTTATATTTTTTAGAAATTGAAAAAGAAGTTACTTTTTTGAAAAATTAACTACATTTATGAATTGCAAAGTAAAAACCAGTTCGTACATCGCAACCCTGCTTCAAAGCTTCTCAGAAGTATCGGCGCTTCCCAATTTCTGTACCGTCCAAGTTCCGCCATTTTATCAGAATATGTACACTCTGATAAAATGAATCATTATAAAAAAACATTGTGATAAATTATTAATAAACAACAATTTTAAGACGAATACGGTAATATCAGAGACGGGAGATTGGAATGCGCAAGATTCGAATAGCGCGGGAATAAAATCCTTTCTTAAGGAGGTTCTCCAGCAACTCCTTAGTCAAACGGGTGGTGTCAAAAAAATCTTCTAAAAACAATTCAAATATACATCGAAAATGTTTCAAAAATTTTTTTTTATATTTTTTAAGAAAGGTATTACAGTTTTCATTAAGTTCAGTTATTTAAAGCAAATATTAAACTATTTATTTAAAGTCAATTTGCTTGCAGCCTCAAATTGTCTTATAGGCTCTTTGTCTCACTTTTATTTAGAAATATTGTCCCACTAAAGAGTAAATCTGTTAGTAATAATAATTTATTTGTGAAATCAATTCAACAAACTATTTTTTTTCTATACTAGTTAGAAAATTGACTAACCTGCTTGGAATTCGAAAAACTAGGGCCACACCATTACACATATAACCGAATAATCAGGTAGAAGGACAATAAGACGATGGGTGGGGATAGGTTTTTAGAAAATAACAGTTACAAACAAAGAAAAGACGAATGCCGAATTTCAGCCTTCGGTTTTTGACTCGTTCTATAAAACTGTTTTTCGGTTATTTTACATTTTGGTTTTTTAGTGTTTCTGCAAAAATTACATTCTGCAATTATAAATTTTCGGCAAACTTATCTATCGGTATAATATATTCGGCATTTTTAGCTTTCGGCAAAAATATTTTCTAAAAACCTATCTCCACCTTAAGACAATACTCGAATACTTATCTTATTGTATATCAGATAACCAAAAAGATTGGGATCATTTGATTTCCTTGTGTATTTTTAGTTTACAGATCATCAGCATAGTAAACAATTGAGACCATTCCAGCGGATATGTACACCGGGACTGATTTGAGACTTCCTCTGGATTTTATTCGAAGATGTCCTCCTGAGGGAGAAGACTATTTAAATTATGGAAGCTATGTTCAGAAACTGTCTATTAAGAAGATTAATGATGTCGTTTTCTGCATCCAGAAGATACCAAAACCCAAAAAGAAGATCATTCATATTGATCAATGAACAACTTATGACGATAGGTAATTTCTTCTGCTCTACTCACGGTTATTCTGAGCCGTGGTTTTTCCCGTTAGACACCGGGCAAATGCCAAGTCAGAGACAGAGGTGAGGTACCACAGTATGCCGACCAGACTCTATCCGCCGATGATGACATGATAATACCCAAAAATGACGATTCCACATTTAAAGAGACGGGTCCTCTGACCGGATGAGTCAAGGATCAAGCAGCTTAAAAGTAGACAATTTTCAAAAAGATTTCAAGATGATTTAAAGATGTTTTCAAGAATTCAAGATGGACTAATTCAAGACGGAATCACGGGCCCTTTGGCCGTGTGCAAAGTATCAGCCCGTTTGAAGATGATGCCATTTTGATTCGGTTTTGGAAGAGGAGAACTATTCTTCAAGAGACGGACCCTTTGACCGTGTGCGAAGTATCAGCCCGCTTGAAGAGGACGCCTTCTCTTTCGTTTTATCTTAAGATTGTCAGGACAACAATCTAAAAGAATAGAGAGTAATGACACGGTGATACCCAAAAATGACGATTCTATTTTTTAAGAGACGGGTTCTCTGACCAGAAAAGTCAAGGATCAACCCGCTTCAAAGTAGATGATTTCAAGATGATTTTAAGATGATTTCCAAATGATTTAAAGAATTCAAGATGTACCAATTCTGATTATCTGGACAACAATCTGAAAGAAGAGGGAATAGTGTTATATGTTCATCTACCATCATCGAACATAAGAACGAAAGCGTTGCTAAGCGATATGTTTGTTGTTGTTCTCGACTCGATTTAGTTTCAGTTTTGTAATTGACTCGAGAGTCTGTTATCAATAAGATTTCTAATTGTGTTTCTGATCTTAAATAAGAGTTATCTGTCCGCTATTTCATTTTCTTTTATTCCTGTATCACCCGGCAGCCAGAAAATGGTTAGTGGACGGCTTTCTGACAGCCGATTCAAGGTCCGATAACACTCGTACGCTCTCATAGCCTCGATGGTGCTCCTACTATCTATACCGATATGTAGATGTCCTTCACCACGCTTCGCTTCTGCCTAGAGAACGCAGTTCGGCTCCGTTACCAGTTCAGCTTGCAGTACCGTCGCGTACCACTTCAGTGGAAATGTGCACCCCCCTCCCTCCTGCGGCGGTAGACTCCGGCACCTGTTCCCTCTACCCCTTTGGATTTATCTGTATACCAGCTTTTACCGTTGACAGGTAGATTTTCTTGGCCTGTTACCCAGTCAGATTTATCCGCCAGGCTGACCCGATACTTCTCATCGAACATAAATGCATTGGTCATCTCATTGCGGGGCATTATGAAGACGCCTCCGGACTTCAAGAGCTCAGGCATTATGCCCTGGAAGCTCTCCCCAGAGTCTTTCCTGACCCTGAGCAGTCCTTTTGTAGCAGCAGCAATGGTCAGGTGGAAAGGCTCCATACATAGTACAGCGCCTAGGACGGCCGTTGGTCTGGATCTTCCTACTCTGATGATGCACCGTAGTACCAAGCTTCTCACTCTTTAGAGCTGACCTTCTACTGTTTTCAGATACGTTCTATTCCACCAGACACCGCTGCATAGACAGGTCGGGGCTTTAGAATTGGCTCATATAGCCACTTCATCGCTACTGGTTTTAGTTCCCAGTTTCTACCCATAGCCCTTCATAGTTGCCATAGGGCAGTGGTGAATTCCCGGCACTTCATCTCTAGGTGTACCCCACGTCAGCTTACTGTCCATGGTGACTCCTAGGTATTTGACCTCTTTGGATAGCTTGAGTGCTTTCCCATTGAGCGTCAGTTGGTAGCTTATCCCACTTATATTTCCTTGTGCATACCATGATCTCTGTTTTATTTGGGTTGACCCCAAGGCCCATGCTCCTACACGAGGCTTCTACAATCCGGAAGTTACCCTGTGTGAGTTCTATGAGGTGTGAAGGAAGGGTCCGCAACTTATGATCAATATGTCATTGGCGTAACCTACTACCTGACATCCCTCCTCACTGAGGTTTGTTAACAGAGTGTCTACTACGAGCAATCATAGCAGGAACGACATGACTCCCCCTTGCGGACAGCCTGAGGAGACGACGCCCCTTACTGTGACGTTGCCTTTGGTCACTTCTGGTTGTCTGTTTCCAAGCATATTGCTCGTCCAGTCTACTAGCATTGTCGGCACTCCAACCTCATCAGGTCCTTGCTAATGACGCCTCTTGATGTGTGATTGAATGTCCCTTGTATGTCCATAAAGGCACCGACAGCAAGGCCTCCATTCTCTCTCCAGCTGGGGCTGAATTTGCTGTGTCGCCCTCTGCAGGGCTGTCTCCGTGGACGTACCTGCCCTGTATGCTTGTTGACCCACATGAAGGGTCTTGCCTCTTAAAGTTACATTTCTAATATATCTGTCGATGGGTTTCTCAGAGGTTTGAAGCAAGAAGGAAGCCAAGTTTATCGGGCGGGAGTACTTTGAAGAGATGTATCCGCTTTTTCCTGATTTTGGTATGAACACAATCCTTGTGGTATAACCCATCCGGTCAAGGTAATTTATATGGTTTAAAGAAATTGTATACCCTTCCGGGGTCACTATCTGGTTTGCCAGTTTGCGATTCTGGCGCCATATCGGCGCTCTGAGTCGCCTCCCGCTCATCTTCGTTTTCTCCTTCTGGATCGACCCTTCCTTATCCCTCTCAGTAGAGCTGGGAAGTGTGCCTTTATCAGGCAGTTTATGGTCTCCTCATATGATGTGGAGAAACTGTCGTCTGGGAGCTTTAGAGAGTCAAGGACAGCCTCTGAATTGCTTGACAGTATTTTGTTCAACCTGGCAGCCTCGGCCCCTCCTTCGACTTCCTCACAGGAGACCCACTTCGTCTTTTGGGCCTTCCTAATATCTTCTCTGTATCGATCCCTCTCCCGGTTATATTCCTGCCAGCAGAGAGGATCGTTGCGATTCCTGGCCTTCCTATGAAGGGCTCTGGTCCTCTCCCTGAAGGCAGCCAGGCCATTGTTATACCATCTAATATGGCCTCCAGGCCTCAGTTTCGTAAGTTGCCAGCTTTTGTGGTATGCATTCAGCATCTCGTCCTTTAGCATATTGGTGGCCGCCTCTAAGGTGGATGCGTCGTCAATTGCTTTAGGGAAGTCCGTAAGGGATTCAGCGAGATTTGCTGAATAGTTTACCCGGTCCGTGTCTCTAGGATTTCTTTTCCATTGGGGTCTCTCAGGCGTAACCACCACTAGATTGAACCTGATCGATTTGTGGTCTTATAGTGGTGGTTCGTCCAACACCCTGCAATTGGCAATCCTGTCTGTAATGTTATTGGTGCACAGGGTTATATTCAACACCTCCTCTCTTACAGTATTGCGGAACGTCGGCGTGTTGCCAACATTCAGGATATCTGGGCGCCTTACAGTAGTCCACTAGTCGCATAACTTCCGTTGGTGGCACATTCGTCGCCTGCCTGTCAATGTTAGGGATGTATGCCGAAGCTATGGATACTCTCTCGACGCCGTTGACCTCCGTCGTTACCACCATCAGGTCTCCAGTGGATAAATCCCATAGGGGTAGTACGTTGATCCCTTTTGCTACTCTTGGACCAGTGATAGGTCTGTATGCACCGCCTTTCTGCAAAATTGCAGTAGCGCCCTTGCCGTGTTGCAAGTTAATCTGTGTTATTGACAATGACTGTGGGGCTATAATGCCTTGTCCACCGCTATCGCCTCAACCTCATTCCCTTCCGGGGCCTGGCGTGCCATCTTGAAGGTACCCTACCTAGCTCCATGCAGGGCCTTTTGTCATGGGCCTCTAAGGCTCTGACCTGAGATTCGGGCCGCTGGAACACCAGAACGTATTTTTCTCCGATGTCCTGCCTTCCCATATCTTTATTTCGCGGTGAAGCCTTTATCGAGCGCCATCTGCTCATGTTCAGAGTCGGGTTGTAGGCCCCCAGTCGGTTCATCACCTCGGCCGGCACCTCAGGAAGTGCTGGGAGCCATACCGTAGCCTTGTGTTACCTCTGGATGAGCTCCATCCCTCCCACTCTGAGTTTCGGGCCCCCGAACTGAAGGGCGTTCTTCTGCCGTTCTTCTGCCGTTGCTATCACAGTCAGGGGGTTCGTCCTCTGGGCAGCGGTGAGTCCAACTGCGCCTGTAGTACCTTTTTGGAGTGCCACTGACGGGCCCTTGCCCTCCGCCACCTTCCGACCGCCTCCCATGGTTGACCTGCATTCCTCCATGTGGACCGCGCTTCTAGAGCCCCAGCTCCCATGGGGCGCACGGTCCACTCTCCGTGATCTCTTTTCGTCCCGGTGGGCCGAGGGCAAGGTGTCATTCTCTCCCTTTTTTCCTCGTCGGATCCTCACGAGACTGAGCTTTTTGAATCTGACCTTGCTGTAGGGGGGTATGAGGTTTCCCTCTGCCTCCCTCCTCAGCTTGGCCAGTTTCTTACGATATAAACCGCAACTTTTTATGGGTAAGTGTGGTCCGAAGGACACTACCTCTTCCTCCTGGGACGCTGGTTTGCCCTGGTGGATTCTCCTCCGATTACCGAAGTAGAAGGGGCAATGACCTCAGGAGTCCCCAACGTTTCCTCTGGTGGGGGGTTGCCGGAGTATGGGACGTTGGGGATTGACTCTCCTCATCCTTTACCGTTCCAGTCGCCTCCCTGAGCTTAGTTATCAAATATTTTTCCATTTGAGCCCCACGAGTAGCTAGGGAAGTAAAGGTCCACCGCCGCAGAATCCACTTTAAGGTTCCAAACTATTTTCTGTATTTATATTTTCTTATTTTCTATTTTGTGAGTTAAATATTTCTATGTTCCGTGCCTAGAGTCAATCACATTAATTTAAGGTGAAAGTCAGGTGAGCTTAAACATCTATGATTTCCAGGTGGGTAACAGAGCCGGGCAATTTTTCTGTGGATATTCACATTCTCTGCATACGGGATTATCAATTTTAGTAGTATTATACGGATGATACGTCGACATATAGGGCATATGTCTAGGTTTAGATAAGTATTTCACAAACATCAAAATTTTAAGGCAACCTGCTCAGGACCTGTCACATGCCTGGCCATCCTGGCAGAGGCCTACAGGCCTGGATGAATAAAGTGCATTTATCTACTATTGAAGGTCATAGTTGAATGTGCGAGATCTTATATTTATTCACATACTTATCTATTGAAAGAATTTTTGAAAAACAGTGGTGGGGGTAAAAATTTTGGTTTTCCGCTTATATCTTGAAAAGAAGAACTCAGATCGAAAAACGGATGAAATTTTCGGGGTATGACTGGATGGGGGACTTACTTTTAATATACTATCGAATGATGTTGACAGAATTTTCGAACATCGGTGGTGGAAGGAGAAATTTTGGATTTTCGCGTATAGCTCGAAAAGGAGCTCTTGGATAGAAAAACGGATGAAATTTTGGGGGGGGGGGGAATGTTTTCGAAAATCTCTGCTCTAGTTCAGAGGCGGCTATTTACAATGGCCAACGTTGAGAGACTAATTCAAAATTTCATATTCAACAACTTCAACCTGTCCAACGTAGAGCGACCCTACTACCTCAGAGGTTGTTTGGAAGGACCACCGACATAGCTTATCAGCGAACTTCTTCTCGTCGGTGAATCTCTTAGCTAAAAGGCTGTTAATCTGCGCCCACTTGAATCGGCTTTTTTTGAGAACATCTTAAATGGTGAAGATTCTAGGGCACTTAGCATACTTCTCAATACCATCAATAAGTCCATGAAGGCCTTAGGCTCTATAAGGTTGTAAATAGCATTGGATGCTTTGAGCGATGCAATCTTGGTGAATAACATAACTAAACAAGTGGATCGTACCACTCTTGAAAAGTGGCAGATTTCAATAAGCCCAAGTGTGAAATTTCTGAAATTCAAGTAGCTGGAGATATCCTTCATATCACGGACTGGAGCGGATCGAATCATTAACCAAATCAGCTGATGAATCTAACTCATAATTAGTAAAGAAAACGAGCCATGCTTTACTAAGTTACTCATTCATCGTCGTAGTCAACATCATATCAATGCTACTGCTGCTCTGAGAATCATTTCATCGTAGCATGCAATAAATTTAAGGCTCTCTCGTCGACGGATCGGCACAATCTCGCATGTGATGTGCGCTTATGTTAGAACTGCCTAGGGAGGCACGTAGCACATGCGTTTCGGAGAGGCAAGCTCGGCAACGGAACTCACCACTCAATGTTGCATGATTCTCACCCGGCTGTTATGCCATCAACAGAAACTGACGACAGCTCATCCACCATCTAGGAAGTCGGTGCGGTCAGCAAACTTTCATCCAGATTTTCTCATGGAACAGCGGTTGCACTTACAAGGAGATGATCAGCGGTGCGGGTCCTGGATTTAGCTAAAACTGCAGGAGGTGCTTGACAAATAATGAGACCTGTCTCGGGGTTTTTGTAAATGGGCCTTTTTCCGAAATTCAAGCTATTTTATGTCTAAAATGAACGATTTTCGATAAAAATGGGCTTTCTTTCTTTAGTAATATCTTTTTGAATATTTCAGTCATATAAATGGTCTGGAAAGTTTATAAAAGAAGGTAAAAAAAGATTTAATTTAAGCTGTGTTTTATTAAAAAATGTCGATTTTAAAAAAGTTATAGGCTATTAAAAATAGAGTAAGAAAATCACTAAAAATTTCTCATTTTTTTAAAGCATTTAACGGGTGGTATCTTAAGCTATCTTTTTACTCTATTTTTAATAGCCTGTAACTTTTTTTAAATCGATATTTTTTAATGAAACACAGCTAAAATTAAAGCTTTTTTTGCCTTCTTTTATAAACTCTCCAGTCCATTTATATGATTGAAATATGAAAAAAGATATTACTAAAGAAAGAAACCCCATTTTTATCGAAAATTGTTCATTTTAGATATAAAATAGCTTGAATTTCGGAAAAACGCCCATTTACAAAAACCCCAAGACACATGTTACATTATATGTCATAAAGAAGTACCTCTTGCAGTTTTAGCCAAATCCAGGATCCGCACCCCTGATCATCTCCTTGTTAGCATCATCGGGATTGATTGTCATCAATCCATGCAATCAACAAGAACGGCTAATCTCACACTTTGGAGGTGTTATCAAGATGCTAAAGTTGACGGCCAAGCGTATATCGTGAGTCATTTAACCACTGAATTACCACCGTTCTCTATTGAATTTACAACTTGGCCTCACTCAGACCTACTCTTGACAGATATTTTTTAAATGACAGGCGCGTATTCAGGGTAACTTAGGATATTTCAGTGTATTCGTCATAGTGATCTTTCATCCTTGTATAGTGAAGGTGGATACTACCAATCATTCACAAAAGCCTTTACTTTTAACAGATGAATCAATCATAACTGATTATTCTTGAGATTTTTCAATAAAGATTAATTATTTATAAATTTTTTTTACACTAATCAACCAATTCAAACTAAATATTACTTTTATTACTTTATTTAATTAATTTTTTTTTAAATAACTAATAGTTCGTTAACTAGAAAAAAAATAATTCTTTAATTTATATATAGCGAAATCTAGCGATATTTAATAAACTTTACATGAATTTGATACATTTTCTCATATATGTATTTGAATTTTAAAACTTTCTTTCAGTAGTTATTATTCACTCACTATAAAAAAACTGCCAATACATTATGATCCCTGGCTTTTGTAAACTTCTTTTATTGTTCTTTTATATTAATTTTTTATGTTCGAAATCATAATAACTATATGTAAAGCCTTGGTGCGACCTATCTTTTTATACATTATAATTATTGAATTTTTTATTTTTTACCAGGTGAAATAACAACACGTGAGCCATTAGATCGTGAGATTAAAGCCGTACATGATCTAGTCCTGGAAGCGCGGGACCAGGGTACACCTCCGAGAGCCACCCGCGTACCATTAAGAGTAGCGGTGCTCGATGTGAACGACAACTCGCCGGAGATTCTTGATCCTCAGGGTGATGTTGTGAGCGTGCGCGAAGACCAACCATCTGGCACCGAAGTGACTCGCGTCAGGGCTTTGGACAACGACCTTGGTGAAAACGCTTCGGTCACCTATACCATCATTGAAGGTATTACCTTAACATTCGTCAATTTACAATTACTTAATATACTTGCTCGATTTTATTCATTTTTTAAGAATAGATTCATCATTTTAATTTCTATCTGCTTACTTAGTACCCTGCAGTATCCAAAGCAAAAGTGAGTGCTTTTCACACTGCGAGTTAAGAATGCATAAACCCTACACTTTTCGTACGCAGAATAGGAGTAGAATGTCGAGTTTTGTGTACTACCAGTAGAGTGTCAAGAATTCGGATCACGGATTCGGCTCGAATTCAAGAACGTAAAAACATGAAGAAAGCAATATTCGATCGAAACGTTACCAAATACTCAATTTATGGACATTGTTTGCTGTATTTTGAAAAAATCTTTTACAAAAGCCGTTTCTTAAAACAGTCACCATTTATTCTAACAAAGTATTAACTGCCACTTTAAGAAGAGGAAATAAAACTAGAGAAAACAATCTTTATTTGCCTTTTTCAAAATTAAAAAATATTAATTCGTTCCAAAGGTATAAAAATTGGAATTTGAGTAATAAAAATGTTCTGTTAAATGTCAAAAATTTACTGTTTGAATTCATGCATATTTTGGTGCTTTTTCATTGCTTCAATTTAAACTTTCATTACTTTAATAGTACATTACGATACATGTGACTTAAGTGTCTCATTATTGCTCGGACGAGCGTAGCGAGGGCGATAATTCACGTCGTGCAGTGGGCCACTTGAGTCATAGGTATCATATACTATTTCATAGAACGTTTACCTGTATTCGCTGTTACGCCTATTCGTGCCTGAAGCAGTCTATTAATGTTCCCTGTTATAAGATAGGCATCGTGCAATAACCGCTACTACTTCACGAAAAGATCGGTTCACTATGCGCAGCACTGAACGCACGTCATCGCACATACGTGTGCTGTTCACTGCGAAAGTCGGTGCACGACACTGCCACGGGTAATGCCGAGCACTATCGCGCAAAATGTTTGTCGTTCATCGTATGAGGTAATGCACAGGATTACTACTAATCATGCCAAACACGAAGATCCATAGTGCCGCCATCATTATTATACGAATATACGTATATATGTCAAATATGATTTTGAAGTGAAGATACATAATAATTTTTCAATAAAAATTATTGTAATAGTAGAAATATGTAATATCATTTCTAATTATTATTAAAAATCCAGATCATATATTTTATAAATAAACTAAAGAAAATATAAACATATAAATAAAGGACAGAGACTACTTATAAGTATAATAAATTTTAATTGTATTAATTTCAAATAAAAGGTATTATTAACAAAAAATTTAAGCTGCTAAAGATTGCATTCTGTAATTTTTGATATACATATAGAGTCCAATATTTATCTGTATTCAATTCTATCTTATCGTCAACCATCAAACCAAAATAACGAGTAAAGAGTAGCATTCCCGAGCCTGACATTTTCAGTTTTCAAATTTGTTTTAATTAATTTTCTACAAGCTTGATTAAAATACCGATTCACAAAGATTGTTCTAACTATAGTCAAAATAATGATTCAGATAGAATTATGTTTTATATTAATTGATATTTTTATTAGTCTATATATAAGACATATTATCTCGATTTTTTTAATAATAATTAGAAATAACATTACATTATCCATTATCAAAATAATTATTATTGTATTATTATTGTGTATTAATGATAGCGACACTATGAATCTCCGTGCATGTCATGGTTAATAGTAATACTGTGCATTACCCCATATGATGAACGACGTACATGATACGTGATAGTGCTCGGCATTACTTGTGGCAATGTCGTGCACCTTGTTTCCCAGTGATTCACACATACGTGCGATTAAGTACGTTCAGTGCTCTATACAGTGCACTGCTATCCGTCAAGATGCTAGCACCATGAAAGGGAGTGCTGATATCGTGAAATAAGATGAACGAAATTTCAAGCACGATCGTTAACAGTGCGTTGGTCTTCCCGTGTTAAGTCATAGATAGGCGTGACCTAAGTGCAAATTAAGGTTACACCGTGCTATAAAACATATTAAGATTTTTCAATTCCAAAAAAGCAAATCAAAGATCGTTTTTTCTAGTTTGATTCCCTCTTCTTGAAATATTTTTTAAGACTTTGCTATAATAAATGGTGACTGATTTAAGAAGAGGCTTTCTTAAAAGATTTTTTTCAAAATGAAGAAAGAAATGTCTATATCTTGAGTTCTTTGGAGCGTTAAGTGTAATATTTTAGCTTTCTTAATATTTTTGTATCTCAAAACATATCTTAAAGTTTGAGACAAATCCATAATCGGAATTCCTGACGCTCTCTTAGTAGTTTGAAGAAGCATTATTTAGCCATATGGACCTTAGATTACTCCATCATCTTGTATTATTAAAAAAAAATAAAAATCTGACTTTTCTTGACGACCGCTTGAGAAGGTTTCCCTCTTGTCTAGTAACTTCCGACTACGCACATACACCCACGCACTTAAGCCTGCGCACTTACACACACTTATGCCTATTTCAGATATTATTTGTTCATTCAATTTTATAAAATCAGTATTTTTTGGCCCCAAAATTATACTTTCGTTAAAAAGAGGATTCTTTATATCAATTTCTTGTCCAAAAATTTTTTCAACAATATCTCTTTTTGATAGAATTTCAGTTGGAATTTTTATAACTTAATAAGTGGATCAGTATCAGTATGCCTGTATAGATTCTGCAGATGATACAAATAATAAAAAGTTAGATACAATATAACTAATAGAATTTTTAAATATACCCCCAATGTTTTACCTTCACACAAATTACAATTGAAAATAGGGCCTGTAGTTATGTTATCGAGAAATTTAAATTTAAACGAAGGATTATGTAATGACTTAAGAATCATAATTAAATATTTAAATCAGTATTCTATTTTAGCAGAAATTATTGGTGGTAGTAAGGCTAGCTGTGCGGTTACATTATCTCGAATAACTTTATTTCCTTCATTTGAAAAAGTACTATTTCATATGTCAAGACGATAATTCCCTGCTAGACTGCTCGTGCAATGACAATTGATAAATCACAAGAACAATCTTTTAAAAAAGTAGGAATATATTTACCTTCATCAGTATTCAGTTACGGTCAGTTATATGTTGCATGTTCAAGAGTGAAAACTAAAAAGAATTTGAAAATTTTATTAACAGAAAATGCAATTTTCAAACTGACGATTAAACATCCAACTTTGACTGGAGATGTATCTAAATATATAAAATATTTACGAAAAATATTGTTTTTAGTAAAATTTTATAATTAATAGGCGCCAGTCTCCAAGTGAACCTAGTTTCGTGCCAAGTTCGTTCGCAGGCGTAGAGAAACTAGCTTCTAGAGATGAATTGAATCGATTGCTTTAAAATTATGAGGAAAGATTCTTGAATGGTAATTTTTTAATAACTAAAAGTCAGAATCACAAATTTTTATCCTCCACGACAACAGTTGGGTTACGAAATTTCGATTTGCTATAATCTAACTATTTAGTATTAAATTTTAATAGTTAAAGAAGCTCTCTGCTAAGTTTTAGATCTCTAAGTTCCAAAGATGCAACATGGTTACAAAAATCGTAACTGATGTTACCGCGCGCTCGGTCTGCCTGATATGCAGTCTGGCGCGCTCATGAATGCATTTTGAAAAATACGATTTTCCCAACCATTTTGCACCCTTATAATCTAGAGATCTAAAACTTGGCAGAAAGCATTTTTAACTACTAAACTTGAATACTAACTAGCTGAGTTTATCAAAACAAAAATTTTTAACACAACTTCTATCGCTAAATATAGAAACTCAAAATTATAGATATTTACTATTTAGAAAATTTTAGCTACGAATTTTAAAATTTTTTAAATGAATTTGACAAAATCAAATAATTTAGTATTAAAGTTTAATAGTTAAAGAAGTCCTCTGCAAATTTTTACATCTCTAGGTTAAAAGGGTGCGAAATTGTTGCGCAAATCGCAACTGCGTTGTTCTGCCCGCTCGGCCTGTCTGATGTGTAATGTACGTTACGTTCACGTACACGCTCATGAACGAGCTCGTCAACTTTTGCATTAGTCCATTATCAATAAAACATACAGGTTCACTACTACAACTTCCTCTGGCATAATAACGCTTATTATTCCAATTCTCATATAATTTAAAACTGTTATAAATGGAATAGTCCTATCTATTTCTTCATTACTTAAATATTTAAACTTTACATCATCTATTTTCTGAACTAAATATTAACAAATTTCAATTTATTTAATAAAATTATCAAAACTCGTTCATACTAAAATGTAAAGATAATTGAAACTACAATATACACACTACACTTAGCGTGAAAGAAATAGATTAAGTCAGTCAGGTGCCACTGTGTCAAATAATTTATCACACTTCCCATGATTGAAGTCTACTTTGAGCGGTGTTCTCGAACAGAATGAGAAAGATTATGAGAACCGTATTCGCATTTAACGATTATATTTGTACTATGTTATTCGCGAGCGTTTTAAGAATGATATCTCTCCTCAGTTCAGAATCGTTTGGCACTACGTCGCCCCACCTGTTTCTCATCGTATTATATGCTTTTTCGTTTTATATACATATACACACTCACACAATTGCAATAGGTTAGTATATAAAGACAAAAATTTGCAATGAAAAGTCATTGACGAAGCGGATTGTCTCCCGTCAGTATCAAATCCTGACCGAAAACGTAATGTAATGTAAGTGAACTTCTCTCGGACTAATTAATTATTTAGACTTCAATATGTTTTATTTATTAAAATAAATTGTTTAGAGGTTACTACATTTAGCCTGTAAAAAAGAATTATTTAGGCCTCACTACGTTTGAGTTATGAAATGAGATTGTATTATACACTGTTTTATTGTGTGGCGTTCAACATACTGTATTAAATATATTTTATTTTTGTTGTAATATAGTACCTGAAGAGGGATACAAAAAAGTGCCCGAAACGTCGTTTCTCAAATAAATGTTTTAATTTATTTACAAAGAAACCCATCCTGGTAGAACATTGGCCATAAGGAGCAATAACATTATAATTATCA
>JAPYZO010002522.1:0-11360 GCA_030522905.1 Torymus flavipes | reverse complement strand
ACACACACACACACACACACACACACACACACACACACACACACACACACACACACACACACACACACACACACACACACCCACACACACACACACACAGACATTTTCTAGAAAACGCATATTTCGACTTAGGAAGCTCAGAAATGTCAAAAATCATCGAAATCTCGGAGTCGAAAAATTTCAGCGTTACTAAGCTTTCTCTTTGAGAAAGCAATACCGACTACTGAGCGTTAATTGACTGGAGAGTGAGTAAGAAAGAGGAAGAGAGACATCAGCATAAGGCGTGTATGCGCGCGCGGATGCAGCCAGTCGCAGCCATGAGCTACAAGGTCGTAGTGTCTTGCCTTATCCTCGGGTTCGCCGCTCTTCTTCTCTTCGGCGCCACAGATGTTCGTACGTATATATTCTCTTCATCATTTCACGATTATTCTTTGCATATTGTTCTTTTCTTAGTTAGCTTTTTGCTGCCAACTGATTTTGATCTGGAATGTGTACAAACCTATTGTCGATTTTTGTTTTTCCCGTACGTGACCGGGGATTATATAGAATAATAATAGCGCCACAAAGAGGGAAAGGCGGGAAAGGGGGAAAGGGGGGAGACATTGATCAATTTTTCTAATAAAATATCAAAGCGATGATGGCGACGAAAAGTTTTGTTGATTATTTTTTTATGGATCGGGAATGTACGTGAGACATTGTGAGCATGTATGACTAGTGTCGGTATTAATCTATGCAGATGCTAAAGTACGTGTATTATAAACAGATAACGAAATGTTTGTTTTAAATAAATATAAAACAATTATGTTGAAGGGTTCCTGGTATTACGATCATTACGGTATTAATAATTTACAGACATTAAAGTTTAGTATACGTTCGTTTTGACTAAAATTTATATTGCAATACGCATTAATACTGACTAATGTGTTTGTTTTCCCATTTCTAGTTTACCAAACCGCAATCATTTAATTAAAATAACACAGTTGCACAATACCTGATTGAGTTTGTTTGAATTTTCAAAATGAAGTAAGTCATCAGTAATAAATCCGAATTGCCACGTTTAAAGATTATACAAACGACGGGTAAATACGATCAATTATACCGTCAAAACGTTTCATCCTCGTGCACGCACGAATCACAAATCAATTATTTAATATATACAAAAAGAAAGCCACTCTAACAGAACAGATGTAATAGATATCAAACAATAATACATTTATCCCTCTTCCGCCAACGTATAGAAGGCGCCTGCCAGACGCCGCGTGGTGAGGTCGGCGAGTGCCGCAATCTGAAGACATCATGCCCGGAGTTGTTAAGACTCCTGATGGCGATGCCACGCAAGCAGGAGGACATCGAATACCTGCGTCGCAGCCACTGCGGCTTCGACAAGGCTGACCCGTTCGTCTGCTGTCCGGTACGCCAGCAGGAGCAGCCACCTGTACAGCCGATCAGGCCGCCGATTACCAACTCCGGCAACGACTATGTCAACCCCGGCAACGGCAATGTTAGCCCCACCAACAGACTACTGCCCGCGGACTGCGGCAAGGACCTTTCAAACCGCATCTTGGGTGGCGACGTCACCGACATCGATGAGTTCCCTTGGATGGTGCTGCTGGAGTACCGCAAACGTAAGTGAGCATGAGATGAGTGTTGGAGATACCACTAGTAGCTTACACTGGTTCTGCTGGTATCTGAGGTCGATAAAGAGACGAGTTTTATGTATGCGAGTATAGCGCGAAATAGGGACGCTGGCTAATTGGAGCGTTGAGTAGCACTACCGCAAAGAAACAGTTGCGATAATGATGATGATGATGTAGCGGCTGTAGTCAATCTTTGTTTTTATTCTCGTCTGGTCGGTGAGGTTTTTTGGTTTACTTTTCGATCGCAGTGGACGACGCGCTTTCTAGTTTTGGGCTTATCTCTGAAGCCACGAGTACTGGAATATTAGTGAGATAAATACATAAAAATGGTTCTGTCAATAAATGTATTATAGCCACTTTTTTAGAAAGTTTTGTACATCCCCAGGCTGCGTCCTGCGTGGCACACTAATATGAATTACAGGATTGGTTTTCTACGTAAAAATTAAAGATTTTGCGCTCTGTCTCGTTTATATGTGTTTCGCGGGCTATGCTAATAGCAGCAATAACAAATTTAAAAAAAGTTTTACACAATAGTTAAAAGTATTCTTGATTTGCCCATATACGTGCATCAAAGATTTATATTTAAGCTATTGCTTTATTAACCAAATAGATAACTCATTGAATGCCTATGTCTGCCTATGTCATTCCGCTGAACATAAGGAATAATTTTCTTTCTCAACACCATAGAGAATCTCATGCTTTTCTCTTAGAAACCTTATGAAATTCTCCGAATGCCGACATTACCGGACAGCTGTTTAAGACCAAAAAATTTGCTTCGCCACTTAACAACCAATTATTATTGCAGCTAACAGAATAATTACGGCTTGTGGTGGCGTACTGATTAGCAAGCGGTACGTCCTGACGGCTGCCCATTGTCTGAATGGGGTACCGAAATCCTGGATCCTCCAGTCTGTCCGACTGGGCGAGTACAACACCGCAACAGACCGCGACTGCATCCCCGATGGCAACGAGGGTATGATCTGCACCGATGACCCCGTCTCCGTCGCTATAGAGGAGCAGATCATCCACGAGAACTACAACTCCGAGTCCTTTCATAAGCGCTATGACATTGCCCTGCTGCGTCTCACCCGCGACGTTATCTTCACCGACTTCATCCAGCCGATCTGCCTGCCCGGCAACTCGAACATCAATCGCAAGCTCCAGGTCGCCGGCTGGGGCAAGACCGAGGACAAGACGAAGATCGATTCGGAGGTCAAGCTCAAGGTCACCTTGCCTCTCGTCGAGAGGGCGAAGTGTCAGACTACGTACTCCCCCGCTGGCGTGATCCTTGGCGAGGGTCAGTTCTGCGCCGGTGGTGAGGCCGGTAGGGACTCCTGTCGGGGTGACTCCGGCGGTCCGCTCATGCAGCGCGAGCGCGGTTTCGATGGCAAGCCCAAGTGGGTCTGTGTGGGCGTTGTGTCCTTCGGCCTGACGCCTTGCGGTATGAAAGACTGGCCTGGTGTTTATACCAAGGTCTACGACTATATTTCCTGGATACTCGGCAAGCTCAGAGCGTGATTTAGTGTCCCTCTCTCTCTTCCCTGGTTAATTTTATCTTGCCGATTATTATAATCATGTGAAAGTTTGTTGAGTTAATGTAAGAATTGTGTGAAAAAATCATGTCTGCATAAACAAGAAACAGTGTCACGAAAGCAAAAAGTCTGAATTTTTAACGATCTCAATGATGTTTCTTTTAGTGATTTTCTTCATTGTATTATTTATTTAAGACTTACAATTAAGTAACTGTGCTAATCTTGACTGAATACTCATTATGCTTGAAGTTTTAAACGCAATGTTCAATTTTTATAAAAATGCAGTTGTTCCGTGATACATCAGTTCAGAGAACAGTTTGCTAGTATTTTAGAGAAAATAATTAGAGATGAATAGCTGTATTGTTAGTAATACTTGATTATGTGAAACAATTTAATTTTTTTAATGAGAAACTCAACGATAATGTATATTAAAATAA
Organism: Torymus flavipes; assembly: GCA_030522905.1. Lineage (NCBI taxonomy): Eukaryota > Metazoa > Arthropoda > Insecta > Hymenoptera > Torymidae > Torymus > Torymus flavipes. The sequence continues at coordinate 7,754 of JAPYZO010002522.1, read as the reverse complement.
AAGTAAAATTTTATAATTATAAAACAAATTGTAAAAAATAAATTAAAAACAAATTGTTAGCAAAACATTGATACTGATTAAAGATCATCAAGCTAATAAATAAACGCTAATATGTGGACTTTTAATTTTTTGGCTTTAACTGCAAAAATCTGAAGAGAAATTAATTAAAGAAAATAAACCTGAAACCTACATGAAGTTCATACGAAAATCTTCTGAAAATCACGTGAGATTCACCTGAGAAACGAAAACACGAGAACAAAGCTTCAATTTATCTCTGGTTAAAAAAATCACGTGAAAAATCACACGATAAATGAAAAAATGGTTTAAAAACGAATAATTCATAATTAATGTTTCTTCTACTGAAGTATATTTACTTATTTTAATATTTGAACTTTGCTTTCTGCGTATATCTTCCAATCCTTAAATAGTATAGATAATATAAAAAACGAGGCAAGCCTTGTAATTAAAACTCTTTTAAAAAAGTCGCGTTATTGACGAAGTATCACCGCTTTATGTATCCTTATTGGCGCTCATTGAAGTATGGAGAGCGAGAAATGGGTTGCCGTCTGGTGGTCAGCGGTCAGCGGAGGAACTGATTGGACGAATCTGAGCTTCCCGCCTAGTACCTCTAATAACCGCCAGGCGGCAACCCATTTCTCGCTCTCCATAAGTAAACGCCTGCGAGGATACATAAAGCGGTGAGACTTTGTCAAGAACGCGATTCTTTTAAAAGAGTTGTAATTACGAGACTTGCCTCGTTTTTTATATCTCCGTATACTATTTAAGGATTGGAAGATATACGCAAAAATCAAAGTTGAAATATTAAATTTAATATAATACTTTAGAGTTTAGAAGAAGAAACATTTTATTTTAGCAGTTTATTTTACCTGTATTTTGTAGCATTTTTGGGTGAATTTCGATCGAGAAAAGAAACACAGTTTGTGCAAACGAAAGACCGTGTTTCGATCTTGGTCCGAAAAAAAAGGAAAACTATAAAATAATTCACACTGTCATATACCCCTCAAATATGTATACATAGATGTTCACTATGGTATCCGATAGATCAAGTTGTCGCGGGGAAATCCTTTCGCGCAACAATCTACCGATTACAATTTGCAACCAGGGGATCTCCCGCAACAAAACTTCCACTGTGCTAATGCGACTACTTTTGACGTTCTTTTTCCGTGCGTGCGATACCGGCTTCGGCATACTATACCCGTTGCTCTCCCCGACTCGCGAAAGGCATTAAGTAAGTATACACATGCACCGGCTTATTGGAAGCCGCGAGCGCCTGCATAGCGAGAGAGCAGTCTACCCATAGGATCATCGGCTCGCCGAGCGCCCAGTCGCCGTTTGAATCTTCGGCTCGCTGGGCCCTTCTTCTTCTCCCTTCTCCTCAATAATTTTATCTCGTGCAGGGAGTGCATACACATAGACACACGATCAGACATCATATACATACCAACTACTGAGTGTTAATTGAACGGAGAGTGAGTGAGAAAGATATAGAGTGAGAGAGATCAGTATAAGGCGTCTGTGCGCGCGTGGATGCAGCCAGTCGCAGCCATGAGCTACAAGGTCGTAGTGTCTTGCCTTATCCTCGGGTTCGCCCGTCTTCTTCTCTTCGGAACCGCAGATGCTCGTATGTATATTATATTCTCTTCATCATTTCATGATTCTTCTTCGCATATTGTTCTTTTCTCAGTTAGATTTTTGCTGCCAACTAATTTTAATCTAGAATGCGTAGAGATCCATTGCATCTTTTTTGTTTTTCCCGTGCATGGGAGGGGATTCTATAGCATAATAATAGCGCAAAAAACGGGGGGGGGGGTGGGGGGGATAAATTTTTCTAATAAAATAACAAAGCGATGATGGCGACGAAAAGTTTTGTTGATTATTTCTTTATGGATCGGGAATGTACGTTAGGAATAGTGAGTATGCATACTAGTGTCCGTATTAATTTATGCAGATGCTAAAGTAAGTGTATTATTAACATAGATAAACAAGTGTTTGTTTTAAATAAATTTAAGACAATCATGTTGAATGCTTCTTGGTATTACGATCATTACGGTATCAATAATTTATAGACATTAAAGCTTGGTAAGTATATGTTCGTTTTGACTAAAATTTATATTTCACTAGCAAAATCAAACGTGTTCCGCGCGTACTATTTTGTTTTTGAGGTTCAGCATTTTTTTTATTATGATTTTACTTTAATGAGTTTAAATGATAGGATGATCAGATAATTTATGAAAGCACGAAAAAAATAATTTTTTTATTCTACAGTTTTATTTTAATTATTTGGTTTTAAAACTTTAATCACGCATAAAAAATTCATTTTCGGAAATTCAAATGTAGCGGAAGTAGCGAATCTTCGCGCCTATTCCTTAGAAACTAATCAAATCATTCTTTAAATGCTTCACAGCATCCGGCCATCATTTTTTTAAGAAGGGAATACCCATTTACACTGGCTAATGCATTTGTGTTCCCATTTCTAGTTCACCAAAACCGCAATCATTTAATTAAAACCACTTAGTTGCAAAATACCTGATTGAGTTTTTTTGAATTTTCAAAATATTGTAAGCAATAAATTTAAAAAGCCACGTTTAAAGATTATACAAACTTCGGGTCAATACGATAAATTACACCGTCAAAACGTTTCATTCTCGTGCACGCACGAATCACAAATAAATTATTTAATATATACAGAAAGAAAGCCACTCTAACAGAACACATGTAATAGATATCAAACAATAATACATTTATCCCTCTTCCGCAAACGTACAGAGAGCGCCTGTCAGACGCCGCGTGGTGCGGTCGGCGAGTGCCGCAACCTGAAGACATCATGCCCGGAGTTGTTAAGCCTCCTGACGGCGATACCGCGCAAGCCGGAGGACATCGAATACCTGCGTCGCAGCCAGTGCGGCTTCGTCAACAACGACCCGCTCGTCTGCTGTCCGGTACGCCAGCAGGAGCAGCCACCTGTACAGCCAATCAGGCCGCCGATTACCGACTCCGGCAACGGCAATGTTAGCCCCACCAACAGACTACTACCCGAGGACTGCGGTAAGGACCTTTCAAACCGCATCTGGGGTGGCAACGTCACCGACATCGATGAGTTCCCTTGGATGGTGCTGCTGGAGTATCGCCAATGTAAGTGACCATGAGATGAGTGGTAGTATACCAGTGCTGCTGGTATCTGAGGACGATAAAGAGACGAGTTTTATGTATACGAGTATAGCGCGAGATAGGGTCGCTGGCTAATTGGAGCGTTGAGTAGCACTGCTGCAAAGAAGCAGTTGCGATAATGATGATGATGATGTAGCGGCTGTAGTCAAAACGTAGGTTTATTTGTTTTCTTTTCGATCGTAGTGGACGACGCGCTTTTAGCATCAGACTTTCAAGTTTTGGGCTTCTCTCTGAAGCCACGAGTAGTGGAATATCCGTGAGATAAATATATAAAAATGGTGAAGTAGTTTATATCATTTCGGTTCGGCGAGCAATTAATTTAAAATGAAGGAAAGAGTGGTTGGACGAGAGGTGGAGGTACATATATGAAAGTGGCGGGGTGTATATTATCAAATACGTCTAGTATCTTAAATTGTTAGCAAACTTTATTATTTTTGAACTTTTCTTTGAATTAGCAGTAAATTTATGGTATATAATATGCATGGTTGGCTTTGATATATAATGATTTTGGTTTTCTTAATTTATTTAATTATTATACTTCATGGGATACTCATAAATTAACTTACGTTATTAAACTTTTAAGTAAAGGTGAAGGTAAACTTCATTCAATGTCACATTTTTTATTACACATTACCTTCAACCGATAAAAATTATTTTATTTTCAATTCGTAATGTTCTGATCAATTTTTCGCTGCATAGGAAACTACTTCTTTAATTAATCGCTCGGGCGTTAAAAATTGATGATTTTAAAACTTTTGTTCAAGAACTTCAACTGTAAAGTAACAAGAAGATGATCAGGGATCTGAGTCCTGAATTTGTCTAAAACTCTATAAGATACTTCTTTATGACAATTAATAATGAGACACGTAACGCGAGGTTTGTCTGAATGGGCCTTTTATTTCGAGATTCGAGCCTTTTTATGTCTAAAATGAATAATTTGCGATAAAAATAGGACCTCTTCCTTTAGTTATAGCTTTTTGAAGCTTTTCGAATATTCCGGTTATATAAATGGAATAAGAAGTTTATAAAAGAAGGCAGAAAAAGCTTTAATTTAAACTGTGTTTCGCCAAAAACTGTCGATTTCTCAAAAAGTTACAGGCTAGCATAAATAGAGTAAAAACTTCGAGACTCGTATCTCAGTATTTGTCAAAAAGAAGTATCTGCTACAATTTCAGCCAAATCTAGGACACGCATCCCAGATCATCTCCTTGTTAGTATGTTGGACTGGAGCGTTGTATATGAATTGTAGTCGTTCTTTTTAAATTTTAGTATATGAAAATAGTTGACATATCTCAAAGATGTATTAGCATTTCGTCGGATTTATAAAAACTGCCGATGATATATACATGCAGCAAAGATTTATCTTTAAGCTATTGTTTTATTAACCAAATAGATAACTCATTCAATGCCTATGTCGTTCCGCTGAACATTAGAAACAATTTTTTTTTCTCTAGACCACTGAGAATCTCACGCTTATACTCTAGGATTTATATGAAATATGAACTAACACCGCATCGTTTATCACAAAAAAATTTGCTATGCCACTTCATAACCAATTATTATTGCAGTTAACAGAATAAGTACGCGATGCGGTGGCGTGCTGATTAGCAGGCGATACGTCCTCACGGCCGCCCATTGTCTGCCCGGGTTGCGTGACTCCTGGACCCTCGAGTCTGTCCGACTGGGCGAGTACAACACCGCAACAGACCGCGACTGCATCCTCGACGGCACCGAGGGCGACATGATTTGCGCTGATGACACCGTCTCCGTCGCTATCGAGGAGCAGATCATCCACGAGGACTACAGACCCGATCATAAGCGCCATGACATTGCCCTGCTGCGTCTCACCCGTGACGTTATTTTCACCAACTTCATCCAGCCGATCTGCCTGCCCGGCAACTCGAACATCAGAGACAAGGTCCAGGTCGCCGGCTGGGGCAAGACCGAGGACAAGACGAAGGTAGCTTCAGAGGTCAAGCTCAAGGTCACCGTGCCTTTCGTCGAGAGGGCTAAGTGTCAGACTACGTACTCCCTCGCTCGCGTGACCCTGGGCGAGGGTCAGATCTGCGCCGGTGGTGAGGCCGGTAAGGACTCCTGTAGCGGTGACTCCGGCGGTCCGCTCATGCAGCGCGAGAAAAGTTTCGACGGCACGCCCAAGTGGGTCTCCGTGGGTATTGTGTCCTTCGGGCAATCGCCCTGCGGCAAGAAAGACTGGCCTGGTGTTTATACCAAGGTCTACGAATACATGCCCTGGATACTTGGCAAGCTCAGAGCGTGATTTAGTATCCCTTAACTTTCCATTAACCTTTATCTCATTGTATAAGCGAGCCGCGATTCCTTTTGTCTTCTTTTTTCTTTTTCTCTTTCCTGGTTAATTTTATCTTGTCGATTATTATAATCATGAGAAAGTTTGTTGAGTTAATATAAGAATTGTGTGAAAACCTCATATATGCATAAAAAAGAAATAATATTACGAAATCAAAAAGTCTGAATTTTTAATTACCTCAATGATGTTTCTGTAAGTGATTGTCTTCATTGTTTTATTCATTTAAGGCTTATGACTAAATAACTGTGCTAATCTTGACTGAATAAAACTAAAAATGCAGTAGTTCCGTGATACATCAGTTCGAAGAACAGTTTACTAGTATTTTAGGTGAAATAATTGGAGATGAATAGTTGTATTGTTTGTAATACTTGATTTTGTAAAAAACTTTTTTTGAATCAGGAACTCAAGGCAATGTATATTAAAATAAAATTTTATAATTATAAAACAAATTGTAAAGAATTAATTAAAAATAAACTGTTAGCAAAACATTGATAAGTCTGTAATAAAACACTAGTTTTAAAAGATTTTTTATTAAAGTTACACCGAGTAGTGTAACTGATCGTTTTAATTCAGATCAGCTTTGTACAAGTATTTCTTGTTTCTTTATACTTTACAAAAAGATGATTTTATGTGAAAAACAACATATATTGATATAGCTCAGCAAAGCAGAATAAACGAAAACAAGACTAAAAAAAAAAGTTAATTTGGATTACAAATCTACCAAAAAATCAAATCCTCTTAAACATTTTTAAAACGCAAAACTTGTTTTGGAGTTTCAAGCTTATGTTTTTATTTCAAATTGGCAATGTTCAAGGTGACGTTTGTGCGATTAATAAAAAAAAAAAAAAAAAAAAAAAAAAATACTAAAAGGAAAGTTTTGTTAAGCGATATAACTGATAAACTTGTATTGTTTTAAAATCACCTTGATTTTATTGGCTGATATATAAACTTTAAAATTACTCAACTACGATTAACTTTGGAACACGAAAGCAGTTCGATCATTTAATCTTGAATAATAATATCGATATGATATAGTTAGTAAACATATCTACATTAAAAAAAAATTGAAAAAATTTTTATTGTGGCTCAGCAGAACTTAAGAAATCATTATCAGTTCCGTTTGCGGTCAAGTGTTAAGAAAGGTTAATGATGACGCAGACCAAACAAAACGATAGCTCATAGATGTATCACACTTTGTTAGTTCCCACACATTAAATTTATTGCAATCTCTTAGTTTTTCAAAAAGCTTTAGTATATGATTATAACTTGATTTAAACACCTTATTCGAAACTTTTCTGCTTTAGGCATTATCTGGTTATATTAAAATTATTTGATGTAATAAATTATACATATAATATATATATAGATATATATATATATATATATATATATATATATATATATATATATATATATATATTAATAATATAAAAGTATGTGTATTAATAACTATTTAAGTAGTTCTTCAAACTAAACAGTCAGATGAATGAGAGTCTCACTTCTTAACATTTTATATTGAAGTGAACCTTCCACGGACAACAGCGCATCTTAATGAATATTTAAAGCGATTTTACAATTCAGCCTCGTTTCGTGCGCTTGAGTGCAAGAACATAACAGAAACGATCGCGCTGCTGTTTTATTTCATTAATGTTAAATATACTTTAGTATTCCTAGTAAAGCAAAAAAAATCGACTATAGTAGTTTCTATATGACTAATCAGAATTATCCGAAATCGTATACCAGGAAAATTCTGAGACCGCATAGATTTTTATTTCTTATGAAGTGTCTCGTATGAATGTATGACTTTTCTGTGGTCACAAGATTAAAAAAGAAAAAAAGAGCGCGTAGACATATTATGGTCATATTTACTCATTCCAATGAATCCTTCCCTCATAATTACATTGCCATCTGTAAATGCCTCGATTTGTTTACGAGCATCAAAACAGAACAATTCAATTCGACCGAGCAACCTACATTTTTTGTTCCCACTTCGAGCAGCGAGTTGATGTACATATATAGCGGGCGAGAGTAATGGACTCGCATGGTATGTATATACGTATACGCCCGCGATCCGGGGAATCCCGTCATGTGTCGCGGTAATGGCAGTGAAAACGACTGGTTTCTTCAAGGCGACGACCAGCGCACGATGCTCACACGGATTTTTCCAAGCCGCGCCGCACACGCGTGCGATTGTTTCCCGCACTAGAAATTTGAATCCTCGATAAGTGATGTTACAAAA
>JAPYZO010002521.1:0-14880 GCA_030522905.1 Torymus flavipes | reverse complement strand
TGCGTTGAATGATAAAAGGAAGAAGTATTTATCGAAGTTTAGTTTTGAAGTAAATTCATTGTCAGAGTGTACAATTTAAATTGAATGTATCAACAGAATTTATACGGAGCTGTATGGTAACATGTGGACAAGGACAAGGTATGAAATTATAATTCTTTTGCACAGCAGAACAAATGTACAGAAATAAATTTTTTTTTATCAGATGGTGATTACTGAAATTTTTTGTAGAATTTGTATAGCATTGTACAAAGATACCAATTGTACAAATATGTAGGAAAAGTTATATTGAATGTTGGTTTAGCGAGCAGCTGATTTACTTTAGCCGTACATGATCCAATAGGTTGTAAATATATAATTAATTGTATCCATCACCAATACTTTTTTTGTACTTTAACAGTGTACCAATCAAAGTGTTAAAAGCCTATGTACACACATATGCACAAACACACATAGCTTCAACACAAATAGCGATATCGGATTATCGTTTTATTTTGAAGAATGATGTTTCAAAGTGCGAAAGACAAGGGAACGTTTAATGAAAATAGAGGCATCGATTACAATCGTAAAAGCGAATTAATCGACCGGTTAACTTGGATCGGCAAGTCATCTCATATCTCATCCGACAACTCATCCAGCATCACCGGAGTTATCCCTATATATTTCGGACAAATCGATGTTCAATTTTGCAGATAAAATAAACATGATTTCACATAAAAAGAAATTTGCAAAGCAATCTCGACAAATAGAGACTCGAAGAAACAAATACCACCTCGTACAATAGCTGCACACTGCACTTAATTATTCATGAACTCCTGGCTATAGTTTACAGGCCGGGCTGGAAAGATCAGCTGTTAAAACAGCGCGAGATTAGACGTAAAAAATGGAAATGGCAATGGAAAATTTAGAATTTCCATTTCCAACGAAAACTATATACACTCGAATAAAACAAAACAAAGTAGACCTCTGCGATTACAAAACTGTCTCCATCGCTGTATATATATGCATGTCGATGCAAAATCGGAGTCGATCTCACACTATCGTTTATTGCGCGCGCGGCGACTCGTGAAGAAGCGACGATCAAGGCTAACTCGGACATATGGCAGAGCAGACAGCCGCTGGTCATCGACTATGACGCGAGGAAGACGGACGGACGGAAAAAGAAATCGGAAAGAGAGAAAGACGCTACGGCGGCGAGAGGAGGGGGCAGTACGTAGTCAAAAGAGGGGGATTGACTAAACGAATGCGCGGTGCGCTCCGCACTTACGCATCGCAGCGTTACATGTACGTGTGAGCGTCCCTTTCGGATATTCCAGAGAGAGACGGATAGATGCGAAAGAGACAGTGCGGGCGCGCGATGCGCGAAACTCTCGAGCGGCGGGAAAACTTGCTGAGATAAAACTGGTTGCGGCTACCGCTTGTGCACTCGTGTATTGGTTTCCTCTCTGGTAACCGCGACCATCACTCTCTCTCCTATAAATATATATACATATTACATCGACGAGTGTATAGTGCGTGTGTGTGAATATATAGATACAAAAAAAGAACGTTCTGTATAGCGTCTTGGAGCATGTCGCTCGATTGAGGCTCTCTCTACATACCACCTCCTCCTTCTGTTCCTCCTCTTCTCCTACCGGTCGCGCTCGCGCGCTGCGTGTCCGAATTCGTCGTGTGTGTCTCAGCCGCGGTGACGAGAGAGCGCGCTATCTCTGCGCGATTGTACTATATATATACACGCGCGCCGGTGAGCATCTACCTTTTTTGCGCGCTCTTTTCCCGAGGCAGAGCAGGCACGTCTTTTTTTCGCGCGTCAGTGCCGATATACACGCGAGGCACTCGTCGATCGATATACATAGTGTGCTCGAGAGAGGGAAAAAGACAGAGACGAGACATGCAGACCAGCCGCGCTATTGGACTGGCACTCGCGCTGCTAGCGCTTGACCATCACTACGCGTCCGCACGTGAGTATTCATATATATATGTACACAAATATAGATGTATATAGATTTAGGTTTGTTCGGTGTATCTATACTGGCTTTAATGAGTGTTTACTTGCTCGCGCTGGCTGTTTCTGTGAGGCGCCGTATTGCCGGCCTTGACGCCGATGTTATATGTATTCTTTCCCAGCATTATGTGCGTATGAGCATGATGTTCGCATGAAAATTCCCCGTGAGATCGGCAAGTGTAGTAGGTGGATAGAGAGGGAGAGAGAGATCGGTATGAATACACAGGGTATACACGGTGCGTGTGTTGTTCTTGCCTGGTTCACGCTCTTGGCAATCGTAGACGTTTTTTCTTCGTTTCAATGCCTGTGTGTATATACGCAGAGAGAGAATGCAGGAACCTCGAGACCGCGAAATACCGCCCGGGGCTCGCTGTAATTTACGGGCGAGGAACGGATGTTTGCTTCTTGTTTCGTGACTTGGGCTTCCGGCATGAGGTATCGGAGCAGCCGCGCTAAGTGATTATAATGTTGCAGGATTTGTATATTGGCGCGCACGCGCGCTTTTATGAACATATAATGTTGATCTTTTTCTGGGATGAGGTGTTTCGTCGGATTTTAATGCCGGGAGAGAAAGGTTTTTTTTGGAGGGATTACGTGGCCGCGGGAATTTGAATTCAGAGACGAGGACGGAAAGATTTTTTTCTGATTCGACACGTTGTGGTTTGCATTTTATGATGGGAAGGATATATGTCATTGTTTTAAAAATAAGTTGAGTCGTCGGTTGTTACTCATAATCAATGAAATCATTTTGTACGATGCGCTGACTAGTTGAAGATTTCATTTTCAAAAATTAATGATCGGTAATTGCTTTAGAAAATCTATTTTATAACTTTATTAGGGCTGCTGCCTGATGAAATGATTTATGTTAAAATTTCATATCAACAGTTGAAGTGAAAAAGTGGCCTTCGAATATCTATGGTTGTTCGTATAAATACTAAAAATCTTTATACACGAAATATATTAAAATTTCTTTCTGTGGTATTTCAGAATTTGTCTATCCAGACGAAAATGCCTGTACGTCGCCTAACAATAGACAGGGGACATGCATCAACTTGAAGACGTGCCCCGATTTACTCCAGCTATTGCAGATGAAACCGTTATCGCAATCGGCTATTATCTTCTTGCAGAGATCGCAGTGCGGCTTCGAGGGAAATGACCCGAAAGTTTGCTGTGAAAGTTCGGTGAGTCAGGTTTATAATGATTTACTTTTAATACACGGTAATCGAACTAAACGGAGCTATGTCATCAATAATGGAATGCATCAAGTGAAATAGGGTTTGGACGGACGAGTGATATATAGATATGTATTATTCTACTAAAAGTTACCTTGAACTTTGTCGTAAAATTAACAAAAAAAAGTTGGAGGCACACCTCTGCAATCAATTTTTTCTTGTTCTATAAGTCATACAATAGACGAGAAAACTTTGAACACAGCAAAACGGTTATATGACACAAGACTGTTTTTCCAGGTTCCAAAGTTTTTTCGTCTATTGTATGATCTACAGAACAAAAAAAATCTTTATTGCAGAGATGTGCTTTTAATTTGTTTTGTCCGACGTATATACGATCGAGTTAGGAGAATTGGGCCCATTCAGCCTAATAGTGTCTTTTGGGAAAGTTTTGAAAATTCTTTGCAGACACTGCAATTTTGATGTCATAAAACTTCTTTAACAATTTTCTTTGTAGAAAAAGTTTGAAATCGACGAATGCGGAAATCACAGAATTTGTAAAAAAAAATTAATAGATAGATCACGATTTATAGATAAAATCGTAGCAAAACGTATTCAAATAAAATTCTTTTGTACTAGGAAAAGTTTTAGCATATTCACAAAATAAAAAAATCCGCGAACTAATATTTTCTATAAAAATAAATCAACGCTAAAGTCACGATATATTATCATAAAAAAATTATGACTTTTGGGAAACTTCCAACAAGAAAAACTTTTAATATTCAAATTCAACGAACATTGATAAAATCCACGTCTAATTTCTTTTAAATTATGAATTTCTCAGGGTCCTACCCCGACAACGCAGCGCCCGCCCGTCGACGACTCACAGCCGCCGGATGTGACGAATCATCCGAACTTGCGCCTCCTCGACCACAGACAATGCGGTCCTATAAGTCCCGACAGGATCATGGGCGGAAATGTCACAGCCGTGAACGAGTTCCCCTGGATGGCTCTGATCGCTTACAATACTGGCCGACCGAATCCCGAGTTCCGCTGCGGCGGCTCGATCATCAACAAACGCTACATCCTGACTGCCGCCCACTGCGTCACCAATCTGCCATCGAGTGAGTACCGTTCCAAGGGGGGAGGTTGAGGAACGTGGAGGGGTGGTTTTGCAGGTGGAAAAGTGAATTGGCGGCTTGGGGACAAATATTTGAACAATCTGGCATGGGGCACGTGATCGTAGAGTCACGAATTTATCGAGTATATACACACGTTGTATGTGGAATTTATTTGGATAAGGTGTATAGGATTGGGTAATGAGTTGCGATAAGGGTTTAGACAATGTTAGTTTTCAATAGTTTCGTATTTAGAGAATTATGTAAGGCAAATGTTTTTCTCGGTTCAACAACTGATAGATGTTTTATGCGGGTGAGCTATTTTTTCTATGATTAATCCAGCGTTTTCTGCAAATCTATGTAGGCTTAATCATTCGTATAAATTCATCTTGCAATATTACTGAAAATAAGAATATGCTTGATATAGAAAGTTAAGTCGGAATAGCTAAAGAAATATTATTTATGTTATAAATTTTTATTTGATTTTAATAGGGAATTGTGTTCTAAAAGTAAGCTACTTCAAATGCTACTTTTAATATACGTATAAGTAAACGTTTCTTTGGTATGATTTTAGACAACTTTATTGTTTCTTCGAGATTAATGATATTTTTGTTGAAGGACGCTGAAGATCGGGCGAAATAAAAACATTTAAGCCGGTTAATTGAGCGAAAGGCTTTTATTATCGATTACATAAGTTATGCAACAGATTTAATTTTCATTATCTCTTACGGTGAATACGTGATCTTATTGATTGGAGTCAACTGTTAAATAACGATGTCGATACACAAAACTTTCCTAACGAACTCGATTGTTATGTATTGTTTCTCATAACTCATTATTTATCCTGCATTTGCACGGTGGCGCAACCGCAGTAGTTTTTTTTCTCTCGCAGAATGCTACAAATAGTTATTTAATTGCGCTGGCGAAAGTTACAGCGTTGCTTGTCAATTCAACTATGACATTCTTACGAAAACTCTTACAAGTCAAAAGAACACTTCAATTTCCAAACGAAAAAAAGACATTCTAACATTTTTCAAAAATTTTCAGGCTTACGACTGTCGGGAGTCCGCGTAGGCGAGCACGACATCACTACTGAGCGCGACTGCGACAATCCTGGCACTTCCAGTGAAGTTTGTGCCGAGCGCTACCAAGACTTCACCATCGATCAGGTGACCTACCATCCGCAGTACTCGTCGGTGAGGATGCACGACGACATCGCCGTCATTAGGCTGAACCGTGACATCGACTTCCGACCAAAAAACGCCAAGCCTATCTGTCTGCCGATCGGCACAGCTGCCAGAATAAACTCGAAAAAGGTATGCATATAGGCGGGGTTGAAGTGTGTAGATGATTTCGAATATAGATGATGAGACGTTGAGTGTTTTGGTGTTGTTGGATATATAGTTTAAAAAAAAAGTGGTTAGTAGTTTTTCAAAATTCCTGATATGCGGGATTTCCGCGAAAGATATTGAACTGGATATTGACTGATTTGCACGCTGAAACATTGTGAGCGCGTCGTGCAAAGATTTTTTTTTTGCATTGGAATTAACATATGATACATCGATTTACTTACAGTGAGTGAAGTCTGATTAAAGGCTGATTAAAGTATCGATTAAGGAGGCATATATCGTTTTAAATAACTCCAAGATCATTTTGAATTTACATCCTCATTATGTATTCAAACAGATATATCCATTGCAGAAAAAGGCTTTAAAGTTTTTTGGAATTTCTTACATTAAGTGGTTTTTAAGATTACTGTCGATCTAGCTGCACTCATATTATTCAATAAATTCAAATTACGGTTGCAGTTCTAATTCACGTTTTACCAACACTAAAGTATACCGTGAGAAGTTTTTACCGTAATGCATCACTGATATAGTTTATCCTATAAATTGAAGTGTCTATTATTTTTTTGAATTAATTACAAAACAAAATTAGAAATGACGATAAGTAAACATTGAATGAGTTCTGCGCAAAACACTTGTCTTCCGCTACAGACAACCCGTATCTTCTTCTTTATCTTTAACATTGCAAAAGTTGATTTGACACGTTTTGCGCTATTTATAAAAGATTTATCACATTTTCTTGCGGGCGCAAAAAAATCCAGTTTTCCTCAACGGCCTATTTTTACAAACCTCTACATATCGCGATCTATCGACATCTTTATTACTTAATTTCATTAAAGGCGCCATTACAATCATCACTTCGCACGCGTTTCTTTGCAATAAACCTCACCGACAAAAAAAAAACATTCTGAGTCAGTTATAAACGCGTGCTTCATCCGTTTGATATTTCAACGGCGCGTATATAATATTACAAACGGTCCATCTATCTATTAAAAATCGATCAATCCCACAACCTCTCATCGCCAAGTTCAACAAACTCCCAAAAAACAAACACCTAACTTTTTCTTCTTCCTCAACAGCTAACCGTGACTGGCTGGGGCGTATACGAGGCGCGCGTCTCGAGCCCAGTGATGTTGAAGGTCTCCCTTCCGCGGTTCGACCAGGCCGAGTGCAAGCGGGTCTACCAGCGTCAGACCGAGATCTGGCACAAACAGATGTGCATGGGTGGTGAGCAGGGCCGCGACTCGTGCCAAGGTGACTCGGGCGGTCCGCTCCAGACCACCACTGTGTACAACAACCAGGGCCGTTGGGTACAGTACGGTATCGTTAGCTTCGGCACGAGGATCTGCGGTGCCGAGGGTTTCCCCGGCGTCTACACGCGCGTTGACTACTACCTCGACTGGATACTCAACAACCTGAGAGACTGATCTGATCATTATGACGAAGACGATGATTATGATGATGATTTGAGAGTGTATAATTGATTCTCCTTTGTTTCCCGTGCGCAATATACTTTCGTGTAATATATGTTATTGTAATTAGCATTATTATTAATATTATTATTGTTATATAGAACGAGGAGTATGAGTAATATTTGTGAATAAAAAGACTTGACTATATTTTTCAATAGATGACGTGCACGTGCACGGAGTTGGCATTTTATTGAGAGAAAGAGAGTGGTTTTCCCGCGATTGCGCGAGAGCTGTATCGAGATTGAGATGTGGAGACGAAGTAGCGTGTGTAGTAGATAGTAGCCCGAGGACGGATGCTGGGCTGTCTCTCGCTTTTGCTCCCGCGGCTAGGCGCAGGCTTGTTCTCGATTGATGGATGTAATATCTTTTCTGCGTGTAGTGGTACGCGAAGAGTAGTAGTAGTAGCAGTGGAATATATGATATTACACATACACGCTATACATCTAGAATATTTTGGACTTTTTAGTCGTTGCCAAAGAAATTTTTCGCTCGAAGCAGTTCATGGCGCCATTGTAACGGTGTAAATGAATAGATGCGGCGATAGTATACGGAAGAAGGATACTGCTTAGATTGTATGTGTAGATATAGCATTTCGGAATTTAATCCGTGTTTGTGTCGCGTGTACGTCGATAATTGGTGAACAAAGATGTTGTTTTTGTTGGACCTTCTTCTAGTTCGTCAGTCTAAATTACCTTTGCAGGGTCCAGTGTTTATAAATTTTCAATTAGAATTGTATAGGTATCGAGCCAATTTAGATTTAATTGCTGGTGCCGTTTCAGATTATCTCAGGTATTAATATTCATTCGGAAGGTTACATCCTTTAGGCGGATACCAACTGTAGTCAGTGATGTCTTTGGTTTTGATTCTTTCTTTTTCAAAGTTTCGGATCCTTCTCAAAGTCATTGTCCCTAAACGTAATTAATCATGTCATCGGTCTATTATATGGTTATTATATATACAGCTGAATAAAATGGAAAATACATTGTATGTAATTTAGCGTACGTCTGACGTCTGTCTGAAAGACAATTTAATGTTTAGTATAAAAACCTTAACTGTACTAAAAGGAGGAAAAAAGAAAATTATGAAATTTAAATGAAAAACAATATTTTTAAACTGCGTGTATTGTATTTAATAATTATTTCTGATTTCTTACAAGATGGTTATGTACAGTGTTTGATATTGCGAAAATGATATTTCCATATAAATCTAAAAAATATTGCACTTGGTGATTTCAACAATACTGCCGTAGAAATATTTATCGCATTAATATACACAGTGTATATATACGTCCGTTTATCACATATTAGATATTTTATGTTTCAACTATTTAATAATAAATATTGCACTAAAGATTGAAATAAGTTAAACAATAAATCTCAAAAAGTATGCAAACAATCACAATAACATTATACTAACATAGTTACAACTACAATAAAATCTAAATCAAGCAACAAAACTTTACAAAACAACAAAACAATCAACACAACATATTGTTACAACCACGGAGAAAAATTTATTTGTAAACTTCACTTTTATCTAAGAAAATTTATTATTTTCATAGTAGTTCTGGGGGACACACTCGACATGTACTATTTAAAAAGTAAAAATCCCACATGTCGAGTGTGTCCCTGCGCTACTATAAAAATAATAAATTTTCTTATAAAAAAAGTAAAGTTTACAAATAAATTTTTCTCCGTGATGATACTTTAAATAATTATTACGCAACTAACAAATCTCCTGGCAATCTTTGGATTGATATACCTATAGGCCATTCATTTAACCTTAAAGTTACGAAGTAAACCGTCATTTCTTTGACTTCTATTGAAAATCATGGCTTTTCGTTGCTTTACGGACAATTGTATCTATATAAGCAGTGTAAGAACGTAAGAGCTTTTCTTTCCTATAATAGCTAGACTCTTAAAAAACTTATGACGTCAGATTTCTCGGTAAACCAGTCCCCAACATTCTACAACTTTTACATGCAGGAAAAGTGAACGCAAGAACTTTTACTGCGACCTGGTTACGCAAATTTCTACTAAAAAAAAGTCGAAGCATCGTCTGAATTTATTTAATCCTTCTCTATATCTTCATGTTCATCAGCGAGGGCACGTTTCTCCCGTTCCTGACGAACCTGGCTGGTCGCTGAGTCCATCGAGAACGTCTCCTCGTACTCTTCCCTTACGTCTTCGATAAGTTCCGCGGTCTCGTTAATCGACACCTTCAGGGGTCCCCGATCCGTCTTCTTCTTCTCCGGCATGAAGGATTTAGGGCTCGTGCATCGCAATAATTTGTGTGAATGTCCCGACGAGTGGCTCGAAGTTCCTATGGTTCCCGAAGAGCTAGTGAGCGAGCCTGAATTCGGCCTGCTACTGCTGCCGACACTGACGTAGGAATCAGCGCTGCTCGAACTCTGTCGCGGCTTCTTCTTTTTCTTCTTCTTCTTGCCGGCGCTGCTGATGTTAGTGCTGCTGATGTTGCCGCTACTGCTGCAATGATGGGTAGGGATTTTGGGGGGATTGAGCTTGGGACAGAGTCGCAGGGAGTCCTGGAAACTCTGCAACATCATCTCATCATCCTCAAGACCGACCGTCAGTTGGTGGTTCAGTGGTGGTGGTAGTGGTTTCGTGAGATGAAAGAGAAAACGAAATACTCTAGCTAGAGATGATTCAACGAAGCTGTTGGTACATATTGTGGGTAGTGCAAAACTATATGTATAGTTAAGGGTGCTATGATTAATGTTTTTAAAGTGAATTGAGTTGTCATTGCTGTTTTGTGGAATTGGTGGTTTACTTTAGGAAAGCAATTTGTATACGATCATCGGATTGGTTTTAACGTTGAATTTGGGGAACTAATATCTTAATTGAACCAGCCGGGGTTTGAATACATTTTAATCTGATTGATTTAAATTAAGGGGAAACAAATTTTATCAGCATACCATTGAAAGTGAAATGATCTCCTATAAAAAAAGAAATTAACGTACGGAATTGATGATATAAAATCAACAAAATACAATACTTTATAGCTAAATAATCAATATTAATAAAAGTACAAATAATATTATTCCATTTACTTTTTACTTTACGCAATAAATAATTAATAATAATGATAATACTCTTACTATGAAATCTACAGAAGAGCTCTATTTATGTAAAATGATTGTCGCAACAAGGAAAAGGCATCCCATAAAAAACGAGTTAATAAATACTGAGATTCGGGGGATCAACTTAGTCCTCATTGCGTTCAACAATACAATTGCAAACACTATATGTACTCTATATAGTGCGGCGTTTTACAAGGGTATAGGTGCGCGGATGAAAAAAAGGAAACGGTTTTCTTTCTCTTTTACCTGGGAGTAGCGTTCGAAGAGTGTCGGTATCTGCGTGACGCGGTCGAGCATCATTTCCATTTGGCAGCGATGACGCTCGGCCTGCTCTCGTGCCTCGTCCCGGCGCAGTGACGCGCGAAAGTCCAAGTCCCTCTCGTGCTCATGCCTTATTAATGAATAATAAATATATGTACAACCACACGTGTAATGTAATGTAACAAAATGTATACACAAACAAAATCAACGCGCTCATGCGAATTGGTGAATTTGCGCACGCCTCGCGCATTTACATCTGTGTCGTTGAATTATTTAGCATACAAAACTTCCCTCCTAGCTCCTTTTCTGCTTTTCATTTCTCTCTCGTTCTCGTTCTTTTTCAGGGCGTATTTATTTATATATAGATATGGGACATTACAAGGCGCGAGGCCCAGTGACGATTGGGCCTCGAGGGTTTGGCTTGTGACGCGTCGGCCTGCGGTCTAAATTTAGGATTGATTATGCGATGAGAGGAGTGCACACGGGAATTCCCTCAAGGTTTTTTTTTAAGTTTGCCCGGTAATGATTTGTTTGACCTTATGGGTTGTATCTTGTTGATCGATTATTTCTAGATGTTTTAAATTACCTAAACACAGTCGTTTTTTACTATAACAAAAAGCCGAATTATTCTGTATTTGAGAAAAACCGTGTTTCAATTATCAAATATTGTATAATTAATCGAATTAGCACGTCTATCAATAAGGAAACTATGAATTGATGTCCCCAGTAAATTAGTAGCCAATTCATTATTGGATAGTGTACTTGATGGTTGTAAAAAGTGAATAAAAGGAAAAATTTGCTCTACTAATATATTTTTTTAAGAATATACATCAATGAAGACTAGATTAAAAAATTTTAAATAACGTATATTATGCTATATCTACGCGATAGCAGGAAACTATTTATAAGACAGATAAAGTATGAACATGGCGACTTGAGTGTGAATGAGTAGTGAAATAAAAAAGTCTTTATCTTATTAAAGATATACAGCAACGCAAATTATTTGTAGTTTTTGCAATGGACTTGCCGACAAAAAGTAAACTGTTCAAAATTACATTTATCAGTGCAAAATTATTGAGTATTGTCGCTACTCCAAGATTACTCAGCTCATACTATTGCTATTAATATATAAACTTGACCACGACCAATAAGAAGAATATACAAACCTCGCGGCGGACCGAAGAGCCCTCCACGCTGGCTTCCGGCCGATGAGGGCCTTGCGCAGCCTCAGCATCTGCTCGTACCTCTTTTCCTCAAGTCGCTGCTGCACTTCGCGCTCCATTTTCTCTCTGAAAATCATTTTATTCCTTCCAATCTCTTCCTCTCTATCTCTATTCTCGCATGTATACGCTCCGGTTCACAGCTGGACGCGCGCTCATCCGCGTCGTCGTCTCGTCCGATCATCGCTACGGCTGTACTTTTGCGCGAAACGACAAAAAAAAACAACCTGCGCGCCATCGTACTTACTGGCTATCGCGCGGGACCGGAATTCATATACGTCTATCTCTCTCGTCGCTTATTAATTGTAGGCATGCAAATTGGGCGCGTCATAATTGATACATCGATGCACATCGTGGAAATTAGAGGAATGCTAATGATAATATTTGTGCGACGGCAGCGCAGGCTTCGTGGAATCGCGACTGACGGACGTACGTGATGAAAAACGATGAAGGCTAACGAGCTAGCGAGTGACCGCGTACATGTATCCTTGCGCGGTGGTGGTGTGTATAGCGAGGAGAGTTTTTCGCCGATTATGAGGACGTGACGATAATGATATGGCGATGAAGAAGAAGCGGAAGGGAAAATCGAGGTTTTGCGCTTTTTGTCGCGTTAGCGTGTTTATAGTTTGAGGGTTTTTGTACGTATTGTTGTGGTTTCATTAGTATGGATGATTAAATACTTATTGGTAAAATTAAAATGTAAGGTAATGTTTTGTAAAGCATCCAAATGTGTGTTCGAAAATAAATGATTTAAATAAAGTATAAAGGTTTTATCTTCCACAAATTCAAATTCTAACAATTTAGTTCTTACGGAAAAAATTCTCAAAACAAAGTGTCAAAATAAGGTCTAACAAGACTCTCAACTTGAGCGCTAATTGAGATACGAATAAACACTCAATTCATTGTATATATACTCTAAAATGAGTATATTACTCTTGAGTGTTTATCTTCGAATTGACTTACGCTCTTATTATCCCTGAAAGAGAATTCCGCGATAAATATGAGCAATTCTTTATTTATTATGTCCTTTTTCTTACAAAACATGAGAAAAATTTAGCAATTATTGCTCATAGCGATGACCCGTACGAAGAAAAGCACCACTCAGGTCGATACGAAAACTAGTACCGCTCAAGGTTTTTTAGAAAAACAAGCACAGTTCGCGCCCCCTTTACGAAGAATAGTACAGCTCATGCAACTCTTACATGAACTTTTTCTTCGTACGGGCCATCGATGTATATTTCTCTGTAGGCATATTTGGATACAGTTAAGATGAAACATGATTTTATTTCTTGATAAAATCAGTGAATAAAGAGTGACTTGTCACGCACACGATTCGTTCTATTCAGAAATACTTTCAAACCATTTGTTAAATATTGCTAAATTCATTGGAAACCCATAATTAATCATTTTCGAATGACGTAACAGCAAATCATACTTCATACCTCGAAGCCTGTGCTCTGAGGATAGCTGCCAGATTGTTGCCGTGGGGCGGTAGTACGGACGTCATCGCCGAGCACCTGGAGCGCTCGGATGGTAAAGGCGTACCGCGGCACAGGGCAATGGAATCTCGGCCACTGCGCGTTCGCTCCTCGGACGAGCTCTTCGAGCGAAAGCTCACTGCGGACTTGCAGCGCTCGCGGCGTGCCATCGACGGCGGCAGCGATGCGGATTTCATTAGTTCGACGGATCTGATGCGCTTCTGGAGGTTCCTGCGGGCGGGTGTCAGGTTTATAACTTAATGTAAAAATATTTATTATTCTTAGTAAATAAATGAACAATAATTTTATTTAATCATGCTTATTGTTAGAGGCGTAATATAGATATAAATAAGTGGGTAACGATATGAAAATGAATTTTGTAGTTTATAGATCTCGTGTTACCAACTATTTTGAGCTCTCAATCGTTATGTATCTATTTTTAACCCGCAGACACGTGAGCGTCTATTCGGGGAGTTTCATTTCAGACATGCGAGCCCATTACAATGTATCTACTATTCCAGGCAAAGTTCATGGCCGGTTCAAAAAGTTCAACTTTTAATTCGGATTTCTACCTTTTTTGCCTTTGACATTTAAAAAAAAGTATTTCTAAAGAAAAATGTAACGAAAGAACGTCAGAAGTTTATTACACGACTCTCAAAAAGGAACAGTAATACATTACAATCAACCTTAAAAAAAAAAAAGAAACTGAATTCCCCCAGCCAACCCTTAGCATCCTTATACTGCATCCTATACCCTCAAAGAGCGCTTACAACTTCTCGCATTCCATCGCAGACTCCATTCCTTCCATTCACACATACACATACTTCTCCAGTTCCTCCCGCTTGGAATCGAATCAGCTCCCACCCCCACCCACCTGAAATACTCATCCTCGAGCATGCGATCGTAGATGTCGGCGCTGAAGAGGTCGCGCGGCACGGGCTTCGCCCGGAACCTCGGGCAGTGGATCTTCCCGCTGGCGAGGCAGCTGCTGAGCTCCGGGCTGGAGCGCGTCAAAGCGCGTAGCGCGCGCCGATCGCATTCCAGCTTGAAAGGCCGCACCTGCGACAGCAGGCTCAGTGCGCTCTCCTCCCGCACGATGCGACTTCTGCACGAGAAAAAGATGAGAGAGAGCGTGTATGAGTGTGTATAGGAGGGAAGGATTTGCGAGGAAAATGTGTAGCGGTGGAAATTCTGTCGCGTTCGGATGATTTCGCGCGTGGATGCAGATAGGAGTACTTATATAGGGATTTGATGCTGATGGCCCGCAGGGCTTCGGGAACCGGGAGAATTTTACGGAAGAATGTAAATGGTTATTTAAATGGTAAGGCATGGTGGTACTGCGATATGGTTGTATTATAAGTTATAAATTATTGTAAACAATCGAGGGACTTTTGAAATTGGTTTACAGTTATGAACTATAGAGGAATTCTTATTTTTTAATTAAAGGTAGCGTCTGCTTATCTATAACTAGGAGAGGCCTCCGGATCAGAAGAGAGCCTGAATATTAGACCCTAACGCTTAAAAAAACTCAGGGATTTGTAGCTGTATTCTGAAAAAATAAATTGAAAAAAGTTTCAAACGGTAACCATTTAATTTTGGAAACTTTTAAATATGATTTAAAAAAAAAAAAGAAAATAATACTAGAGAAATCGAGCTTTCATTTACTTTTTCTAGATTAAAAAATACCGATTCCTTCCAAAGGATCCCGCAAAAA
>JAPYZO010002520.1:0-18121 GCA_030522905.1 Torymus flavipes | reverse complement strand
TGGTTGTCGTTGACCTTGCGCACGAAGTCATGAAAAACGAAGTTAATTTTTGCTTGATGGGCTTTTCATAACTGTACTTTTGAAGTGTAAGATATTGCTGCCGGATTGAAGAGGAAGTCAATATTGTTCCAAAAATAGAAATCTACGAAAAGTTGATGGATTACGGTCGAAATATAGATTATACTAACATGTGATGAGATTGAAAATTTATAGACTATTTGTAAATATATTTGTAATGTTTATCAATAATTTTTCAACCCTACCTTTTCATTTTTCAAGTAATGTTATGAGTAATTTCGGTCTCCTTTGCGCTCAAAAGTCCTTTAGTAAACGTAGTTCTTTGATGGCAAAAGAAATTTAATGTTACATTTAATCTTAGCTTTTCTTGTTTATTCATGCTATATTTCATTTTTGAGTCACAGTCCGTGTATAACTCGACACTAAAATCATGAATTCGTTTCCTTTTGTCAGCGAGGCTTTTTGTCGAGAAAGATAAAAAGATGCCTCTCGTAACTCTCTAACAAATGGACAAGTATCAAGATACTTCAATGAGGATACTTGGACAATCCTAACAAACATCATCATTAAACCGTTAACATCAAAAGAGAGGAAAAAGAATGCAAAAATGCAACCTTTTAACTATGTATGATGTCTTTTAAAATGCATATTTCTAAAAAGGGGGCGTTGTTAAACTTTTTATCGTTATAATTTTCTGAATATCATAAATAATTTCCGAATAATATTTCAGAGTAATTTCACATAACAAATATCGTCGTTGCAGAGTAGCATTTCGTGTAAGCTCTATTAAAATTTTACAGCGCCATAATAGCATTGATCAACTAACCAATGCTCTAAACTCTCATCGACGGAAACCGTTACCTAGGTAAATTACAGCAGAATAATCTGCCGGTATATCAATAACGTGATTAAATCCATTGTAAGAGTCTTATTCTGGTTGACTTACATTACACATATAGATTAAATATATATGCATAATCTACCATTGCATTGATTTAATATATCAAATAACCAAATTGACGTGAGTAACGTTAGTCCTTTCTAAATATGTATTTTTTCATGTCGCGTATTAATCAATAGATTACAAATTGTCTTTGTAATGAGATTCAATTTTACAGAGTTTTCTTAAGTATCAAAAAGGTATTTACTTCTTCTTGTAGATTATAATGATTAATTCATCTTTTTGTGTGCAAAGTATTGAGGTGCTATAGCTTTTATTAATTGAACCAATAGTTCATTCAATGGACCAATACGTTTTGAGAAAGCCAAGTGCCAAAGAATCAACAGCGGTTTCTAAAGTATAAATACTCCTATTCTTCCATGCAAAAAAGCAGCTTTACAAGCACAAAAATCAAAAAACTTTTATATCTGTGAAACAATACACTATACACCCTTTTGGAAGACTACAAAAACTCCGGAAAATAGGATTAAAAAACCGGGACGAGGTATTCACTTGTTCTGAACTAAAGGGGAGTTAGCCTTTTACTCCCGGTTAAACTTTCCGCGCGCCCGGGCAGGCGCCTCAATAACCTTTGGAGTTTCGGAAGACGAGCGTCGAGGGAGTCTTTTTATGCTCGGCATTTATGAATCGCTCGCACGTACCTACATATACATGCACGTCTACTATGCTCTTGAGAAGTGAGGGAGAAATTTTGTACGCGCGCTCAATGCAGCCGGTGATAGATGCATTTTATGGCTGCGCGCAGACAGAGTAACCTGTGAGCGTAAAAGGAATACCACGCAGCCAGTATTTCACAAGGATCAAAATCTAGGGTGAAAAATTATAAGTTAAAGAGGAAAAAGGGACGGTCGTATAGAAGCTCGTGATATTGTAGAAAAAGAGAAAATTATCAAGTCTAATTACATTTGTTTGGTTAGTTATAGGTTCAATATCAAACATAGGATATATAAATGCACGGTTAGATTCCGTAATTTTATTATAATTTTAAAAACGGCTATAGGTATTTTACCTCTCTTATAATAAACAGCAGGTTGCAAAAATAGCAGAGCTATTTTCGTGAAAAAAAATATTAAAAAAGGCACGCCACCACGACATGAATAAACGAAAAGCCTATCGATCCCCGATAAAATGAAAAATGCTTATGTCACAAATTTTACTCTTGTATGTATGTGATACATACAGGCGTAATCAATGCGGCGATGCGGACGGCTGAAGCCAGGAGAGGAAGAATAGACGAGTCAAAATACTTATTGCAGAATGCAAAAGACCCTCGACCATTCGAGGTGCGGCGCTGCTCGCCTTTGGAAAATGAAAAGTCGACGAGAAAATGCCAAGCATTTCTCGGATCACTGATATACTCTAACCACTAGCTGATGACATGACTTTTGCGATTCTCTTCTACTTCTTTGTCTCAAATGCACTGTTTCTTTCTTATTGCTCATTTTCTGATATACATATTCGTACAACTTATATTCTTTGATTTTTCATTACTTTTCTTCTTTTTGATTTGAGATTTTCGCGACAACAGGCGATGTCGATGGAGTCATACAAAGGCAGCTCGACTCCTTCGGAAAATCGGAAAGGCAGAAGAGCAGAGGATTCCGTTGTTCTTTACTTTTCCATGAGAGGCTCTCTCCCTCTCCTTCTATCTCTCTTTAGCGCAGGTCGGTCAGGACGGCTGACCTTCATTTCATGTCTTTCTCTCTGTGTCTTTCCACTCCCCAGCAATACACCTTATTCCTCTCTTATATACTAGTATAGACGCTTTTAATCTGGTTAATGCTGCCTTTCGAATGGCTGAGATGCTGCCTGCCGTACATATATTCTCCTCAGAATTTTTTCTTCTCTTTATGGTTATCCAGGGAATTAAAGAGCTTTTCATGCTTATATACACTCAAGAAATCGTTTTTCCTTGCAACTTTTCGGATTTTTCACAGGAAAACTTTTGGAAGGATGCACTCTTTTTGATATAAGTTTAATTTCATTTTATATTTTATTAAAAATAATGAACCTACGTCATTGTATTGTATTTATTTATTTACTAGGTAATTTAAGTAAGTAAAAGCGTATAAAGGAAAACTTTGTTACCTCTAAGCCCTATAAGCTTACCCTATAAGCTGACATATTTCAAAATATAAGAAATATTCAATAATGCTTACTAACTAATGCAGATAGAGATTTTAACATTTCAATAATACTCATATAAAAGGGAAAAATAAAACAAAATAAAATAAGGCACTATTTATTAATTCGTTATAGAGTTTTTAGTTTCCTGTTTATTTGTAAATCATTTAGAATACTGTTTTGTAAGCTACCACATATCTATTTTTGTCTGTTATATTTTTAAGTATATACCTTTCAAAGTTCCATAGTGGTATTATATTGACTCTGGAAAAACGTTTTGGTTTCCATAATCTTGTTATATCTGAACAAAAGTTGGTTCTTTTAATAATACCTACAGTCAATATTTTTATGCGCCGATTCATGCATATTATAGTTAAATTAGATTTCTATATGGGTACTTAACTTTCTATCCTTTTTACTGGAGAATGTTTAGTGATATAAATAAAGCGACATCATTAATTATTGCATCACACCGTTTTCTATTCCAGAGTAATTAAATATAATTTCAATATACACTTATAAGTACTATAAAATTAATTTCTTGTTTGCATTTTACTAAAATATGCACGCGATCAAACTGTAATTAAAACCCAGAAAGGTCAAACTCAAAATAATTGAGGCGTTTACACGGGGTTTAAATTTTTATTATAATGACCGAAGCAAAGTATAATTTCGTTACAAGCCAATCTGAAATAGCCCGCTCGCGAACATTGTAATTCATGCATATGTAAACAGCCATGCAAGGTTTACATTACACGCGATTATTTTATTTAAATAATTACCGCGGATTTCGCGAGATAGCAGCGCTCATCAGCGTCAACGAGCGCGCGCACTCAATTCAACGCACTCCAAAAACCACGGGCAAGTTACTGTAATTGAATAGCACGGCCGTTGAAGTGACCCGCTGGAGCTCGGTTGCCTATCGCTTGTATCACGGATTGCTTTTAATTAGCACGTGCCATGTGGAGAACCCTTTCGCATTACATCAAACGCACGCGCTCACGCACGCGGAGTAAAATTCAACCGCCATTGCCATTACTTGACCTGCGTCGAAGCCCCAAATGCTTTGTGTGCGGGTCTCTCTTTCAGCGAGACTTGAATCCGCTCTCTTGAATCAATAAACAGCGCAAGGGGGGGGGGGGGGGCCGCGGCAACTTCAAAGAGGGTCGTACGTCTCATTGTTTGCAGAGGCGCGCGCGCACGCATGCTGCAGTGAGCAAAGTGGAAAAGCGAGGCTTTTTGACAGCCCCGGACTGATGATAAACGTTCTTTGGTGAGACAAGAGGGATGCGGATATGGATTTCCCGACGGGCTCTCGGTCTCTGCACTCTGTGAGATTAATGAAAACAATTATAGCTGGGTTTAACTGCAGAGTACGACCTATGTCAAGATTGGTCCAAAAGATTGTTCATGAACTCGAACAATATTTTATATACTTTCAAAAGAAAGATTTGATATGAGTTGTTTGGACGTAAACGTTATGTATGTGCTTGTGAATTTAAACCTGCTCCATCTTCATCCAATTATGCGTATAAATAACAAATTTACACAACTTGCTGATTGTGGAGTACCAATGTATTCACCATCATAGGGATAAGGCTTTCAAAAGTGAAAGAATGTTTCTGTATTAAATTAAAGCTGATAGAACTGAAATTAATAAGAATTAGAAAGCAAATTTCAGAAATCATTATGGACTTTTTCCTTCCTATTTATCTTAATATAATGTGGAGTAAGAGTGCTTCACAATGAGTGATGTATTGATATTGGTAAATTCAATATAGCATGGTTAGTAATGATTTATGCATTATCAATCATATGCAATGCAATATTTCACGCCTAGAGAGTACTTAATTAACGTAAGCTAAACATCGTAATATTGTTTTTTCTATAAAAAAAAATAAAATAATATCGATGTGATTAACAACGCGGTGATAGACAAGCTTTTCTGCCTCGCGTTAAACTAATCCATGTAGAAATTTTTCATTGTAAGGCCTAGTTTGAAAATAATCTTGTTAAAAAAAATAGACCTCGATAATCCCTCGTAACCAGCTGCTCTTGAAAGTCGATACTTACAGAAATGTATCCGCATAAAAACTATTATAGTGATGAGACTATTTTTATACATTTTTATGATTTACGTTGTAATATTTTTGCGCAACATTACTCTTTGTAATAATGTAGTGTCTTTAAAAATATCATTATCGTTGTTTTGATTTTTAATATTACCAAGATTTGTAAATTTATTATTATAAAATACGGTAAATTTATACTCGAATCTATACTCTCATACTATATTTAAGTAGGAAATTATTGCAAATTACAGCCTCTTGATAAACTTCAACTTTGTTGTTTATTTTGACCGGTACTTTAATCTCTTTTACCGGCCATATATATATTCATCAATTCGGGAACATCGGCATCCTCTCCCACAATCCCTCTCGAAGATCCGGCCGACCGAAGTTCCATCGAGGGCGACACATCACACACGTGTCGCTCCCGCTGTGGCTATCTAAAAATCTAATGAGACTCATTTCTCCCCCGTTTTCTCTCTGTTCACAGACATCGTGCTCAACTTCAGGACGACATACGTGAGCCGGAAGGGCGAGGTGGTGAGCAACAGCAAGAGCATAGCTGTGAATTACATCAAAAGTTGGTTCCTCATCGACCTTGTCGCCGCCCTGCCCTTCGACCTCCTCTACGCGAGCGATGTCTACAGCGGCGAGGTCAGTCTCTATACTTCTTCTTCTTTTTCGGCTCTTTCTACTTTCGAATTTCAAAGTAGCATACGTTCTCCTCTCTCCCTCTTTCTATTGCTCTTTGAGACTTCTGATACTGCGGCAGTGGCGGTATATAGTAGCTTAGGGGGCTGACATACAAACTTCGTTTTATTTATGCGCGAGTGTTTACCCGGGGAAAAGAAGAATTTGAATTTGCGGCCCGCGCCGCGGTGGTGGTGTCTCGTCCTCTGGGAATAAAAAGCGCACTCACGATGGAAAAATCCCGGCTAGCGATTTATGTACATCTGTTGATTTTATCGGAGTGGTAAATGCGCTGAAATAACAGGAATCAATCTCTACTGAAAATGCTGTATCACTGCTCGGCACACGACGTTTTTGCATACGAAACCGAGTAAGTGTTTTCTTTTTTTCAAGCTGCGCGCATTTTTTAATCGTTGAAGAAGGTTTTTAATTTGGACGATGAGGTAAATAAAGAGGTAAATAAACATCCCCTCTCATATATATTTATAAGCGCATTTATTCCGTAAATATTTTGAAATTTCTATATGCATCGGAGCGTGATCAGAAGTGGCCTAATAAAAATACGCCTGAAAAATGGAATCTCAAGAAGCCATCACAAGTCCTTGGAAGCCTATCACATCTCGCACGGGCGAATTGACTTTGCACCCCACGATCATCGATCAAAGCTCTCTCTCTCTCTCTCTATGACATCTCAACGCCTCGAAACCCGATTCATCTTGAGAGAATACCCCGTAGATAGATATAGAGCTAGGGTATCGGAGTACGATACCGTATAACATATATCAGCTGGCATAGTGCTTTTGATAGTATATTTGAGAAACTTTTAGTTTTCATTTTCTTAAGTAATGGAAAACATGACATTGTCTTATTCTATTGATTTGAACATAATGCAGAGAAACAAAAATACGAGAAAAACTTTAAGTAAATAGATGTCTGACTATATTCGACTTTTTCTACTCCAACCAATTTTAAATGGAAAGTATATGTTATATTTGTATAACTTTAATAGTAGTGCATGTTTTGGATTTAAAAATGCATCATTCAATATAGCATAATACTTTTAAAAATGGTTATCATTGGTGCTTCAAATCTTATTACAGTTGAGATATCTGAAAATCTTATACGTATAAGATAACTTTTAGAAAGGTTTAGAATGTTTTAATAATATACTCCTCTTTTTAAAAAGTGTGATGAGCGGAAAATGAAGGCAAAATAAAACAATTGTGATTGGTTGATTCTTATAATTTGTAATATTCAATTAGCTACATAATGTTTCACAATTTAAGGAGATACATAATTGGTTAAAAATTGATGGAATTTTTCAATATTTAAACTTTGAATTTGGAAAATAAGTTGAAAAAGTAATGATGTATATAATATTTCAATTACCTTTCAAGGTGATCTCATTAATTAATTGAAAAAGAGAAGCACGGAAGTTTCTCCAGCCACTCGAATCCACTTCAAGATCTAGAGGAAATTACGATCCAATGTCAGACTGAAAAAGCAAGAGTCACAATCGAGCGCATCGCTCGGCGCGCGATCAGCCCTCGTTCGCTGAATGGAGTTCGTTTGCCGCACGTGCAACATATTATTACTGCAGATCTTTCGCACTGCTGCGTCGCCCTTCTACTTTTTTTCTGCTCCGAGGGTTGGTATAGAGGTATAGGTTACGCGCGGACTCACTGAATGGACCAATCATACAAGCGTATGTATGTGTATGATGAGAAGGCCGTGAACGCAATTATTTTCCATTGTTGCCTTTTTCGCGATTTCAAGAACATCATATCCTTTGTGAGTCTGCGATTTATCGAATCTGTCGTTTCCTTCTACGGCAATCGATCTCATGTTCCATTTTTTCATTAAAATCATTTGTTTCAATGGCTATTCTGTATTTGCTGGACAGATGAATATTAATTTAAGAGTATTCTTTATTTAATTAATTAAACATAAATCTGATATCACTTCAAATAAGAAATAAATATATATTTAATTTCAAATTTTAACTAACAAATATTTAAAAATATATATCGCAATACTTGCAAGTCTGCTCCAATAATCCCAGTAAGTAAAATGAATTTCATCTATTTTGTCACCCGCTGACCCACATAAAAATGTCATGCGTCCAAAGTGTATGTGTGTATGTTTGTGTGTCCACAAACTAATAACACTGTCACGGTCTAAATCCATATCATAATACTATAATTAAATACCCGATAAAATTAATCGTTGTTACGCAAAACCGCTTCCCTTCAACGCCACACCACCTCCCATCCCATAATTTACAATCGTTTCATTGTCCCATTACGTCTGCGAACTTGGAGCTCGCACGATGCCTATAATTGGCTGTAATATTCCAAAAAGTCGCTCTCGTCCAACTCCGGTACGCATCTACGCATCTGCTTTATTTTCCTATAGGCGGCCAGCACCTATCCAATAACACTAAACCAAAACGATTCTCATATCATAAATAACTGTTCGCGCGAGCGCGCCTTAGCCGGGAACCGGAACGAACCCTGACTTTGTGCGTTCGTTTTCCCTCGGTGATATTTCATTGTAATCGCCTTGTCTTTCTCCCTCTCTCTCTATATATACACGGAATTGCGAATCCGGTCACGCTAGAGGGAGAGGATAGGGAACGGTAAGACCCCTCCACGCCTGTGCGCGCAATGAAATTATTTGGAATCGATTATCCCCCGGCTCTCTGCAGCCACCGTCGCGATTTTAGCTCGTCGTGGTTCATACACTGTATGTATATGTATGCGTATATGAGAGTGTACGTGGAATATCGATGTTATGAGCAGCCAACGCCGAAGCAAAACTTGCCGCAACCCTCGGCATGGACCTCGTTAAATCGTTACCTTTAATAACGGAAATCTTTGCACTCGATGGCTGCTATAACGAGGATACGCCGAGGCGAGGTCTTTATTTTTTAGTGGAGAAACAGAAATAGAACTTTTCGTGTTCGAATACTTTTTCGATGATACCTATACTCTTAGTGGTTTGTTGGTTTGGGTTATCCTGCCGTCACGAGAACTACAGCTTCAAAAATCTCTGCGTATTGAAGTGAAGTCTAAAATAAAATACGAAGAAAAAGTTTATTCGAATAAATATATATTCAAAATAATATAAAATGTGCGAAAAATACTTTCATAAATTTGCTTGAATACTGATAAATATCACCTTGTTCATTAATGGATAGAATTTAATACTTAAAGCGCGGATTGCTTTATAATTTGGATAAATCTTTCAATCTTTTAATCTGTGATTAATAATAACGTATAGAAGTAAAAGCATTGATATTGTATACCTCATAAATGATTTAATTTAATTATAATCTACATAAATATAGACGAACGCATATTTTTCGGAAGACATCAAATACATTTACAAAAGTTAATTTTTTTTTATATTATTTGAAATCAAAAAACTTTCTTTTTATCCTTATTAAAGTCACTATTCGAATTAACACATATAATATACATAAATATTAATTATACATGCAAGAAATACTACCAACTGTAAAATTTGATTTCGTAAATAAAAATGCAAAGTGTAACTGTAAACTCCTACACTTAGGCGCGCACATTTCATTTTTACGAGCACGCAGTAACGCTACCTCGTGAAAACGAAGAAGTGCCAAGTAAAACCCTTTCAACGAAAAAGCACCCCCGTGTTACAAAAAAACAAACTTCGCACAAATTAATTACAAAAACTACCGAATTAACAAACTTCTGAGAAGAAGACATTCGAAGTTGGCCAAGTACTAGCCATCGACTCACGAGCTTCATCCGCGTCGGCTAGCTATAACGCGTGTGTGTTTTATGCGCGTGGTGTAAAACGGCCGTAAAAGAATCATTCGCCGACGCTTCCAAGCCAAGGGCTTCAGCGGTGGCTTCTCGGCGTAAAAAAGGTAGAAAGAGAGAGAGCGGCTCGAAAAAATATATATCGCCTCGAGTGGCGCCCACGGCCGTGGCTATGTTTTTAATGAAGTTCTCGCGGAGAAGGAAATTAAAAATGTAATGTTTCGCAACAATGTCTCGCTGGAGGAGTAGAGGAATATGATAAAAAACGCGAGTGTATCGTAAAAAAGTTTTCAAGCGGGGGAGTCCTGAAGTCTAGTAGAGTATTTTAGTAACGCGGTTCTTGGAATTTTCTTTAATTTTACAGTATGTAAAAAGTGGAAAAATTATTTACTAGGAACTTAATAGAAATTGTTATGAATTTGAAATATCATATTCGATAAAGATACATATCTAGGCCTAAAATATCAAATAACCTGACTTGTAAATGTCTGCAACATTTTTATAAATTCAGAAAAGAAGCGTTGTAAACTGATATTACTACTCATAAAAGCTTTTATTCGTTTTAAATGTTAGAGCGCATTAAATATTAACTAGCTCTTCACGATGATGAAAAATTTCATCCTATTACCATTTGAAAGAAGAGTAAAATATTAAAACGATAATATTTTTACACAAATATTATGTGCAATAATTATTGCTACGGAAAATAATTTAACTAGAAACAATAAACCAGTTAGCGAGCACTAAATGCATTCATACCATTACGCACGTAGCAGTTCATCATCCAGATTCATAACTCACAACGGTAATATCACGGAATGATACATGTACTGTATTGTGTCGACGCGCGGCGGCGGCGGCGACGACATTGCGTACGTTCCCGAAGTAATTTAGGATACATATGCGTGGGCGGCGCAGCACGAGAAAAAAAATACCGCGAAAAGTCCTGCGCTCCTTTCTTTTTGGATTAGCATTAAGAGCGGCACTAATTCCGGCCATAAAAATCGCTACTAACTGCTTTAACGGTATACTTTTTCAGGGGAGCTTTAAAAACTTTATCGTCCAAGTTTCATTAAACAAAAGTAAACGAATATCTCACAAGTTTTATTATTCAATCTCCTTTATCTCCATTTATTTTTAGAAAATCCATTATATTGATTGTAAATCTTTACTGCAAATTAATGAAGTATCTTTCAATCAATAGACATTTATTTGATCAGAAATCTTTCCTATATTCAAATCTGCCTCTTAGAGAATAGAATTATTAGACTTTACAAAAAATTCGAGTCTTTTCTTAAACAAAAAAGTTGCAAAGTGATTTTCAAGTTGAACGTTCCTTTGTAACCTTTACATTGTTGCAAAAATCACTTTTGGGGCTCGGGAAAAAATCGAGACTCAATGTTCTTCAAAAAGACCACATTTCCGTCATGAATAATTTGCGTCAGCCTAGAGGCTAAAAAACAAAATTACTTTTCTGAAATAATCCGTTTTTACGGACTATTAAATTGTTATTCTTTCTTTCAAACCCCTTTTAGCTTTCGTCTTCATACGGCCACCCCAGGCTCATTACGTCGATAAAAATGCAAAAATCCCATTGTATACGTCTATACGCATATCCATATGAATAAATGCCAGCTAGCGAGAAAAGGGAAAACCCCCTAATAATAACCATCGGAAATATCCATCATTGCCAACACCACCGGCGCACATAAGACTCGATTCCCATAAAATATCCCGGCCTTTATACTCGCGCTCAAAAGTCCGAGCTTCCTCGGGCGCCATAAGGAAGCGCTATACACGCAAGGACGCCCCGAGGCCGAATCCGTATCCCCCCCGTAACCCTCCGCGGACACATCAGCGGTTTCGACGTCCCCTCCAGGGTGTTGTAAAACCATAGCCGCAGCGACTACTCCGAGAGCGAAAGAGGGAAGGAGGAAAAGTGATCGCACAAGCCCTTAGAAAGTCGTAAAGTCCCGTACGCCTGGCGGATAGTAGGGCAATAATGAGGGGTTAGTTGCAGGAATCGGGTCACAGCCACATTCACCTGGTGAAGCTGACCCGGCTGCTGAGGCTCGCACGGCTCCTACAGAAGATGGACCGCTACTCCCAGTACAGCGCCATCATACTCACCCTGCTGATGCTCTTCTTCACCCTCGTGGCGCACTGGCTCGCCTGCATCTGGTACGTCATCGCCGAGAAGGAGCGACTGAGGCACGACAAGGACTGGGATCTCGGTGAGTCAATTCTTTTTTTATTATGCTTCGCTCCATGCCTTATGCATCCGCGGCTCTTTTATCGAGTGCCGGGCTCGGCTGAGTTCTCGCATCGCGCGCCTTGTTTCATGAGAATGGGGCTGAGGGAAGGGGACATGTTTGCGGCTGAAAGTTTATGGCTTCGAGAGCTGGAGTTTTCTCGTTCGCTTGTGCTTCAGGCTGTAAAAAAGTGGCTGGAATTCGTTTTTCTTTTGTTCATGCTAATGAAAAACTGTTTACTACTTTTTCAATATAAATACGCATTGGAATTACTGGAATTTCAACTTGTCATTCATGACACGCAAAATCGTTTTTAAAATGTTGAATAAATATTTATTTCAAAGTAATAAAAAATATCGAAAATGATTTTCGTTAATAAATACTTAATTCTTATTTAATTTTAATATATACTACATACACTGAGAAAACAGTTAGTAAGAATTACAAGACTGTCTCGCATAGCTAATTTATTATACTGTAATTGTAAAATTTTCTGTACAGTACGACTTTTGTGTTTTTGAGAAATTTTTTTCCAGCGAACGGAAAGATTTGTATCTATATTCTTCTGCAATTTGATTTAAATATTCAATTCTAATAACAGATTACATTATATATATATATATATTAATATATTGTCATATTAGATTATAATGCAGGGATGCAAACGGTAAAGATAATCCAAGCAAAAAATTAAAACCATTTTCTCATACCTGCACCACTATACACCACGAAGAATATAGAAATCCCAACACGCTCTGCGAGAAAATTTTTCCGCCTCGCGCGCAGATAAGGAATTAAGCGAGCTAACCGAACTATAGCCTTATTCTCTTGAGCCGTATTTCTCACGACACTCGCGAGCGAAAAACTTTCGCAATTTGCCGCCAAACTTGCCTCGCGCCTCTCGCGATTAACATCTCGGACGACTATTACCTCCCTCCGCCCCTCCATTTTCTCCGGTGTTTTTCTTGCGCTTTCTTCCCCGCGAGCGCGCGCCTGTTGCACTCGACACTCTGTGTAGGTGCGCGGCCAGAGAGAAAGGAAGTAAAAAGAAAAAGAACTGCCAAGGACGGATTAAGAGAGGATGGCGTCGGGAGGAGATCCTCGAGGGCCTTGGAACGATATTGATTGCAGGGTGATTCGCCGTAATGCGATGGTTAAGGTACTTTGAGACCGGCGCGCGTAATTGACGTTTCGAGCTGAGAATGATTTGAAGTGTCGCTCGAGCGAGATTTGTAAAGTGAGATATTTACTTTAAAAATTAACTTGAATAATATAATAACGTTCATTGCCATGGTGATTTTATCTTCAATATAGTTAGCACTTTGTTGATCGTGGTTAAAAAAAATATAAGAAAGCATTATGAACATCTAAACATTTATACGT
Source organism: Torymus flavipes (assembly GCA_030522905.1). NCBI lineage: Eukaryota > Metazoa > Arthropoda > Insecta > Hymenoptera > Torymidae > Torymus > Torymus flavipes. The sequence continues at coordinate 4,821 of JAPYZO010002520.1, read as the reverse complement.
AATATATGTATATTACATTATATCATATAAAAAACGTATTGCTCTTTAAATGGAAAATATAAAATTGAAAAATGTCTTATTGTCAGATTGCATAAAGCAATGTGTACCAGTGGCATACGTAGGAGCAAGTAGACATATGCCAGATTGCGTCAGACACGAAGTATGAATTTACTTTTCTTTATAATGTATTAAAAAGTCATGCAAATCTTTTCTTGATATAAAATAAAATTTTGAATGAACTACGCTCTATTTATTTTAAACATAAAATCTTTCTCATGATGAATAACAAGTACATTATATGTTTTTAGAAAAATTAGATAAATCGTTCTCCCATATTCTAACGAAATTTTAATATAATTTTCAAAATCGAACATATCGATTAAGTACTTATTTTAACGGTTAAATAGCAATGGATTTGTATATTTTTTAAGATGAATTTATTTTAGATACTAACTTTCTAATCCATGTTTCGTTGAAAATTTTTATCAATGACCTTTTCATTTACGTCCCTTTGTACTACCAATTGTTGCATACAGGTCCACAATAAAAATTGCAATGCTTTCTTTGTTCTCGACCTTGGCAAGCATGACGAAGTGCGCAGCTTACACGACATCGCCGACCATAAAGTACCCCCCGTCAACCCGCGGCTCCCACGCGGTCTGCAAATTCCCATACACAAGCCCGCAAAAACTACCACAGAAAAAAAACCTCGGTGAAATAGGAGCAAGCGTCGGTTATACAAGAACGCGCAACGCAAAAACGTAAGACAGGCGACGTTGCGTCACGGCGCGCGTCACGTTTACTCTTTCCACTTGGCGGAGCTGGAAATCACGGGTGACGATAGAAGAAAGCCCGCGCGGTTTTATCTCCCGTTGGCAGCGCTCCTTTTAACGTTTCCTACGGATTCAAGACCGGCATGTGATCACCGATCTACGTGTGTTCGCTTTCTATACCTGTATTATACTTACATTTCGCGACATGTCCGGAAGCGAGACGAATGTATTTTGATTTGCGGAGATGGAAAGATTCTTCATTATTCATACGTGCCGTGTTAACAGAGACGCGTGTGCCTCTTCTACCTTTCAACCCACTTCAAGGTTATGCTTCTGTCTTGGTAGCGAATATTCTTTATATAAGGAACTTTGAGCCTACCGATGCAACAGCACGTGTCCGGATAATAAGCGTGTTACCTTCAAAGTATAAAATATGCAACGAATGGTAATTCCTTTTTGCGGGGGGACAAACATTATTCTTTTACGAACACAAACAGTAGTATAAAAAGGTTCTGAAGTTTAAGTGTAACACAATGATGGCATAGGTAAAAAACATTACTAATTTCTTAGCCTGATAAACAATATTTAATTATTCCTCTAGCCAGAATAAATCGTTTCCAAATTTCAAAGATATACAGTATCTCATGATAAAGTTAACTTTGCAACAATCGATCAATTCATAACCGATTGAATCTTGCCGTCATTGATTAACGAACGAACATTCAAAGAACGCTGTCTAAAACATTGCGTGTACCTCGTGCAATGTAATTAATTTCGTTCCGACAATCAAGCGCAGAAAATGTCGCCATTAGTCTTGATACCGCCCACTTACACATCCGGCCGCTCATTAAGGAGCCTCAAAACCATTTGCACAACTCACGGGACACAGAGACTCGCGGGAGTCGGAAAACCTGCTCCTTCGCTCCCCGCCCTCAAATGTAACTGCACACGGCACGCGTCCCCGAGCATTTCACCTTCCCACGCGGCGTGTAATAGAAGAGCGCGGCGTGAACGTCAGAAATAACAGCCCTCGAGTAACATGTGATGAACGCGAGGAGTATTTCGACCCTCCTTTCCGGCCACTTTCTCCATACTCTGCGGCGAATTCCATACATATAGGGTTGCTTGGATACAGACGTACCCGTGCGTAGCCATGTATGTATAAATTGAATTTTGAAGCGCCTGCCGGAGAGTATGTGCATAAGTGTATAGCCAGGCTCTTCTGAATCCCAATCCACTCGAGCGCGCGGCCGACTTTCGGCGTCCTGAACTTGACTCCCCTCTGGAGTTGTATAGTAGTTTCTCGGCAAGGGTGAGGTGCTGCATAAGCATACATCGAATCAGCATAGAGAAGTTGGAGAGTTTCTTAATCGATTCAGAGAGCTGGCGCGGCCCCCCCATAGTCGTTGTTGATTCCGACTGAAGACAATTTCACGACTGTTATAATACTTCTTCGTTGTGTATTATTCTATAATACTATACTGTCAATGGGTTATTTGCGCGAGAAGATATACTCATTGAACATGCGCCGCTCGTCGAAGGTGCCGAATAGCTTTGCAAGCGAGTAATACACTCCGGCAAATTGAATCGCGTGGGAAGATTTAATTTGCTCGAATGCAAATTGCCGAATGTTTTCGAACGCAAGTCGCGCGCGTTGCGAATTTTGCGCGAGGAGGTAAATTGACTACGAATGGAAAGAAAATAATGCATTTAGAGCGTTACGCAATTATTCTCAAAGTGTTGCTTAATATATATTGTGAATCTAAACTATTAGATTATTGTGAAAGCAGTTATTGTACAATTACAAGAAAGATTAGACTTGGATAACAGTTTAGTAATTAATATAGATATAAGAAAATTCGTTAGTAGTTCCAGGTAATATACTTTTCTGCAACAAGCTTCTTTCACAGATAATTCTCAAAAATGTATGTAATAATTTTCTCGAAATAGATAAATTGAGCTATCTATAATAAAAGGAGATGTCTTACAATATATAGCTTCGCGTGCATCCCGCATTGATCATATATACCGTTCCCTTCCAACATTTCCAAGTCTTAATATATTAATTATGCGATAAAATGATTTCGCAGGATGGATTCACGCGCTGGCGGACAGGCTGAAAATGCCGGACGTGACCAACATCACCCACACGGAGAGCTACATAACGGCGCTTTATTTCACCTGCAGTAGCTTGACGTCCGTGGGCTTCGGAAACGTGTCCGCCAACACGACGTCCGAGAAAGTTTTCTCCATCTGCACGATGCTCGTCGGAGGTAGGTCTTGGAACGCCATCCTCCCTCTCTCCTATAGCGGTATAAGTTTTTGCACTTCCGAGTTAATTTGCCTCTCGGGGGCCGGAATGAGAAAACGTACCTTATACAAGTTTACATTTATTCGGGTATTATGAGTATAACTTGTGTGAACTTGGAAAAAACTTGTAGTTCTCTACTGTTTATGCAATTTTTCTTATATATTATATCGTAAAAGGTAATTCATCAATACGGAAATATTCTGCAAAACTATGTTGAAATATAACAATTTACATCGAAAAATTTATATTTGTTAGAGATTAAAGAAAAATGTCAAATTAATTAGAAACTGTACAGTGATCACAATAATTTCAATTATCATTTCTAATCTGAAGATTTTCGAATAAATAAGTGGCTATAATTGAATATTGGATTTGTATGATGCAGCTTTGATGCATGCCGTGGTATTCGGTAACGTGACGGCAATCATACAACGTATGTACTCGAGGAGATCGTTATATCAGACGAGATGGAGGGATCTTAAAGATTTCCTCGTGTTGCATCAAATTCCCGACGAACTCAAGCAAAGAATGCAAGACTATTTCCAAACAATGTGGTCGCTCAATCACGGAATCGACATTCATGAGGTACGGAATGTAAGACTTTTTTTAATGATTATTAAAAACTACTTTCGCAATATCACGCTCAAGCTTTGCATACTCATTTTTCATGAATTTTTTTATTAATTAACTAATTGGAGAGTAAATTATTTATAAAAAAGTATATGAAAATTGAACTACAAAATAAACGAGTTTTCAAACCAAAAAGATATTCGAAATTTTTTTTTATAAATTTTTATCGTTTAAAGTTTGTACACCTTTCAAGGCTGAAATTTCAAAAATGTGCACCCTATCATAGTTCATAAATCACTTGATATACATATAGGTATATATTTCTTGGAGAGCCTGCGCGGAAAGTTAGTTTCAAATATGCCAAGCGTTTTATAAAATATCAGTAAAATAAATCAAAACGTTTGGCAAATTGAAAATTATTCTAAAATATTAAATATCGTCTTGAAAAATAAGCAATTTGTCACTTTTAATTAACACTTTTAACGAAAGCATAGTTATATAAGTTAGAGATTAAAGTTGTACGATGAATATGCTTCCTGTAAATTTTCTCGTTAAAATGCCATGAAAACGAAACGAAACTAGATGAATAAATAAAAAAAGCACACGCATCACGATTCTGCATTCAAGCACATCGACTATATCTTATCCAGACTTCTCCCCTGTGAAACCAAGAATAATTTCCTCTTTATCCCACTCCTCCTTTTCCCCATCCTCCTTTTCTCTCTAAAATTCAAAACGCGACCCTGCATAATTCACGACTGCCGCAGACGCTGAAGGAGTTCCCGGAGGAGCTGCGGGGCGACGTCTCGATGCACCTCCCGGCGAGTTCCTCATTCACAAGGGTGACGCGCTCTCCTACATCTACTACCTCTGCAACGGCTCCATGGAGGTCGTGCAGAACGAGATGGTCGTCGCCATTCTCGGTACGTACACAGCCGTGGCTTTGGCCCGGCTTTGCTTTTGTTTTCCTTGCGGCTCTCTCTCATGAATATCTTATCAGCGCGGGACTCCGAGTGGAATGAATTGGAGATGGGCGAAATTTGTATATTTATGAAAAATATTGGCCTTTCGTGACGCAGAGCTGCATGGACAAGCAAGGTTGCTTTTCAAAATATAGCTTTGAGCTGAATTGGGGCAAAGAATGGGTATATATTGTCATTTTATATT
>JAPYZO010002519.1:0-26523 GCA_030522905.1 Torymus flavipes | reverse complement strand
TTAAGATTGTGATTTTGAACTTGGAGTAGTATAAACATGATTAAGTTCTGGCTTTGAAAAAATACATAAATAAATTAAAACTAAAACGTAATGAATATATCACACACAACTTCAACATAGAAAAGGACGCGCTAAACGCGTTTGAATATCGCTAGTGTAATTAAAAGAATAATGCAAAAAAAAATATTTTATTTTAACTTCTATTAGAGTTGATATGTAAATGTGTTCTACTTTCCTAATTTTTTAACTAGCACTTTAGATAAAAATATCTAAAAAGAATAAATTATCGGAGGTATAGGGATAAAAATTGTTAAGAGAAATTTGTTTTGAGGATTTATTACAACTTTATTTCCTATGCTGTACAAAATATTACAGTTTCTCTTTTTCTTACTGTACATTATTACAGTATCTATTCTTCTTACTGTGCAGAAAAAGATCCCTTACAACTATAAAAGTCTTTTTTTTTTGTATCACACTCATGTAAAAACAGCTATTTTCCTGTTTTTGTGATTCCTTATATAGTAAATTAGTACTACATTTTATTTTATTCAAATAATGCATTTATCCATTTAAATTCATCTGTGCTATTTGTATTGTCTGCATTGAATTTTACATTAGTACTCATTATATCATCAGAAAAGCCAGCTAACAAGTCATCTAATTCCAAGTTAAAGTCTTTATTATCAGCCATGTCTTGGCCGACTCCAGAATCTTTAGATGCAGTTGTAATACCTAGTATAGAGTTAAAATCAAGTTCTGTTTCATAGATAGGGTTAATATTTGTTTTATCATAATTGAAAACATCTATACTATTATTTGGCTGACTTATAATATTTGTACTTTTTTGGTTTAATAACTCATCAAAATCAAGTTTATCTAGAGAACATGCTATCTCCTCGTGTTGAATTTCATTTTTAATTTCATTTTTAATTTCTTGTTTAACTTCAATTTTAACTTCTCCATTACATTCCGGTTTAACCTCTATACATGCTATAGGTTTGTCTTCAACATTAACTTCATTACCTACACCCATCTCGCATTTTTTTTTCATTTTTGTACTTTTGGCTTTGAGCAACTCATCGAAATCAAATTTTTTATAAGGAATGGTTACATTAGGTTTTTTCGATAACCTTTTTAGACCCCCTTCTTTTGCTGCACTTTTTATTTTTGTTATTTTAGATAAATTACTTGTGTTACTTTTAATTAATTTAATATTTTTAACTGCTCCTGAGGTAGAAATGTTCGTTTGCCCATTAATCTTAAAATTTGTTAATTTTACAGTATTTTTACAAAAATTATCATTAATCCCATTTTGGTTAACTAACATATAACCCTTTGATGGTATTTTTTCTAACTTATAATTAACTAACTGTGAAACAACTAATTTTGGCTTTACATTCTTATTAACATTATTAATACTACTTTTATTACTATCTAAACAAGAGTTCTTACTTAAGGTTGTAGAAAATTCTTGTGGCGTATATACATTATCGTCTAAAACCATAGACATTGAATTGAAGATTTTATCAGGAACTGTGGCAGGAATAGTCGCACAGCCACTCGCAGTATCTTTACAGAAAACTTCTGTGCCAGGTGTCTGCGGTGGTGTGTACTCCCAGAAATCATGCAATGGATCATGCTCGCTTTTCACACTCTTCAGGACACTCTCGTCCCACGTCTTGGACCAATCCTTTCCAAATGGCCTGTTGATATAACTGACCTCCTGGGAACCCACAGGCCACAAGCACTATGAATAAAAAAGAAAGGCAATTAGAACAATGAGTTTGAACCAAAACAGAATAGCCGGGACGATAATCTTACCGATTCGGAGCTGCACACGAACACGGCTTCATCCAGGTTGATTTGAAAAGCCTTAATCTTCGCCTTGATGCCATTTTTCCAGCACAATGGACAAAACTCATGCATGCTGAAACGTTTAATGAACGGGCGAATAAGAGATGTTTGGTTATGTTTACCGGGACAATCGCTTGCTAACTTCCAAGTTCATACTTTCGCCATCCAAAACACTGTGAATCTCGGTGTAAAGTACGATTGAAATTGTTTATCAATCATCCTGTTCGCTCCTGAAGGACACTGGATTGAATAACACGTGCGCTAAACTATACATACCTACCGGCAACATGCTGGCTATTCATTTATTCGCGAAGGCGTGTGCCGTGTGTATACATGCTTGGCACGCACGCGCGCTCGCGCGCCAATCGATCGCACGTATACTGTCATCTATACGGAGTACCAAGAATGACTTTTCCAGTATTTCCGTAGACTGTACATACCAGGTACCGACTTGAGATAATTCTTAGAAATTTGTTTAGTGACTGGTGCTGGTAACAGTGGTATATAGTTGGTACTATAGGAAATGCTTTGCATTTGTAAGGTACGATGTTTGTGGGTAGGTACAAATGCTGGAGGTCACGTGGTCACGTCGCAGAGACGCAGGTATAGTCGAACAATCGAAGCCATGAATTCTTACTAAAATATAACCTAAAAGTTTCAGTTTGTTTTCTGTATTGCATCAGAACGATATGTTTGGTTTGTAGAAGAATTTATAGTAAAAAAAAGGATATATTGTAATTAACGAGTATTTGAATAGTTAAATCTTGTTATTCAAAATGATAGAATCCTGCTCCAAAAAACGCATGTTGTTAGGTGTAACCTTATTAGGAGGGTAAGCTACCTACTTCTGCATGTCTGATGAAATTGAAGTTACTTCTTTTATTTATCTACATTTTTTATTAAAGTAATGCCTAACTGTGCATTGTTAGGTTAACGATACTGGTTTTGATTGTGGAAAGTCACTGGACGGACAGTACTGGAGGAAAAGTATTTGTCGAGAACGTCGAAGCTAATTCTACTTGTTTATCTGGTGAAGACTTCAGAATAGTCTCAGAATGTCATCCCTGTAGTGCTTTTGAGATAGCCAGTCAGAGTATTGGAGTATGTACCAAAGCTAGGTATAAGGAAGTTATAGAATGCAAGTCAGGAGAGAAAATTACGAGAAGGTATGTATTTTTTTATAAACAAAGCATTTAACAGCATATGTTTCATTGTTCACATCATTGATATTATTTTATTTATGTTTTATAATTGTAAAATTATTTATAGTTGTGACAGAGTGGCTTGGTTGGAAGAAAGAGAGTTTTGGAAGTTTGAAAGTTTTACTTTTGTTGGAGCAGTCCTGTCATGTCTTACTGTTTTTTGGAGAGAAAACATTCTTAGACAGAGAATTATAAGGAAGATTGCAAGGCAATTAAGGGGGAGTGCTTGATTTAGTATTGCAGCATCATGGCAAAAATTTATTTAAAAGTATTCACAACTGACGTCTTGTGTCATGTGCCTATTGAAACTCTTGTCACATTATTCACGATAAAGTACTGTGAATCTGATGTGAAAATATTGTTAATTAAAGACACTAAAGCTAGTGCAGAAAATTCATTTCTAGTAGATCTCTCTACATTTCAGTATGAATTTATAAACTATTGTGAAATAACAGGAATTGCAAGTTGTTGTGAGTTGCCAAGTTTGGAAGAAAATAATAGAAGTTGTATAGCAGGATTATGTGCAACTTTGCGAAAAATCATAAAAAATGTTGCTATTAAACATCCAGAACATCATTCTAAGGAACTGTTGGGTTTCAAGGAATCGTGTTTATTAGCTTGCTCTGAGGCAAGTATTTGGACTAGGTTTTGTGAGGTAGATATTGTATCAACATTAAGAACTGCAAGTGAACAAAGTCATGATGGCATTTTGCCTGAGACTTTAGCCAGATTTGAGAATCACATGGCTCAACCTGTGAGGTTGCATAACTTGTATAAGTATACTATGTCAAAAAAATTTAATAAGAATGCAAAACAAGATCGAAGTATTCTTCCAGAACATATCTATGCTGAAGGTGTGATGCTTACTTTAGCTGATGTAATAATTTTTATATGTATGCATATGCTTTTTACGTTTATTGATAAAAAACAAATTCATGATCTGATTCCTTTGACAATAAAATGGTATAAAAATATTCTGACAAATGAATACATCCTTAGATGTTTAGATATTTTGTGCATTGAAAATTTGGAAAATGATATAATTACCAATTATAGCCTTCCTCATGTTGAAAGTCAAAGCCTTTATAAAAGTGATCCTAAAAGATACAAACCTAGAAAACGCATTTTTACTCGTCAAGAAGATATAGATTATTCATTAGAAAGAATTAAGAGTTTCAATTTAGAAGTGCATTTAGATGAACTATTTGGGCAAGAAAAAATATTAGACTGGTCAGACATTCCTTATGAAGCTACACCAGAAGGAGGAGATCTACCAAATACTCGCTTACAAAGGAAATTTCAGCAATTAGAAAGCTTATGCAAACCTATTTTACAACTTGCCAAAGAAGGTGATACTATTGTTGATTTTTGTTCTGGTGGTGGACATTTAGGCATCCTCATAGCATATTTATTACCTAAATGTGACATAATTTTATTAGAAAATAAAGCTGAATCAATGGGCAAAGCTAAAATGAGGGTTGAAAAACTATCATTGATCAATATAACATTTTGTCAAAGTAATTTAGACTATTTTAAAGGGCATTTTGACATTGGTACATGTCTGCATGCTTGTGGTGTAGCAACAGATTTGGTGCTACAGCAGTGCATTGACAAAAATGCCGCTTTTGTTTGTTGCCCTTGCTGTTATGGATCTGTACAAGACTGTCATCGCATTGCTTATCCTCGAAGTCAGGTATTCAAAGATATCTTAGATAAGAGAAGTTATTTAGTGTTAGGTCATGCAGCAGATCAAACTCATGATGCTGATAACGTAAAAACAAAACAAGGATATGAATGTATGATGATAATTGACACAGATAGAAGATTACAAGCTGAAGAACATGGTTACAGAGTACACCTAAATAAACTTACACCTGAGACGTGCTCTCCTAAAAATCATTTACTTGTTGGCTGGCCGAAAAGGCTGGCAATTAATTGTAAATAACGTCGTTGTTAATTTTGAAATACATAAAAACTATAATAAAAAATTTTTTAAAACGAAATTTTCTGAGTCCTTTCTTTAATGAAATAAACAGCTCTACAAATTTTTATTATACAAAAATTCTCGATAATTATGAATGAAAAATTAGTTTCTATACATAAAATTAAATTTATTTTTAATACTCTATAGGTATGCTATTATTCTCCAAAAAAATGAAAACACGAATGTTTAGCTTTAAATGAATGTAAACAATTGCACAAATGAAGAAAAAACTATTAGAATTTAAACATTTTTTAAATGTTTTATTAACATAAGAAAATGTTACCATAGAGTGATGAAGTAGTTTTATAAGAATAATTTATTAAATAAGTATAATATAAATTTTATTATCAGCCAATTTTCATATTCTTTTGAGAATTATCGTTACGTATAGTATAGTTTCGTTAAAACACAAGTATAACCTAGTGGATAAGTGACATCGTTCATAATTTCGTAATGATAATAATTGTATACTTCGATTAACTTGTCTTGAATTATAGAGGAGAAATTGATTTATAAACATGAAGTAATTTATTTAACGCACAATATATTTACAATCAAAAGTCATACAAATCATACTAAATAACTCATCGATCAACGCCTTTATTTACTTATTTTTTTTTATTCATTTTAAATCCTGCTTCATCGGTTATACGAAAAGAGGTTTTAATTCTCGCGAAAGACGATTACTCGATGCTGAGAGATCTTTTTTTCATTATCTTTATTTCTTTCTTTCTTTTTTTTTTGCAAAATTACGAGCTAAACTAACGTTTGCGCTGACGCAACGTAATGCACGTAGAATATCGGGAATACATAGATATATTCGATACCGCTACAAAGTAGACGTAATACAGTAAATATTAATGGTGAAAGATAGAGAAAGAGAGGAACTGGGATTTGGAAAAAGGGTCGAGAGATGCACGGGAGACAGGATAGGAGGTAAGTAAGGGAGGGGAAACCGAATAGAGTTTTCGTGAATGTGAAGCGATGGAAAAATAGCGGAGATTACGAGACGGAGAATTGTCGATAATTCGTCTAGAAAGTATATGTCAACGCGCTCTCGTCGCAGAAGTGAGAGTGAGCGAGTCAGGTAGAGAAAGAGAGGGAGGAACGGAGGAGGTTGAGAAGCTCATCTTCGATGCTGGGGTGTGCGGAGAGTTAAGCTCGGAACCGAGGACGCCTCTTTTCCCCTGTGCAGCAGTATCGTATCGCAAAAGTCCCCGTGACGATGTCTGTGCAGTGTGTTACTCTTCTCTGTGTGCGTGTGTGTATGTCTGTATACGTGAGTAAAGAAGCTCGTCGTGATAATTATTAATCACCCCTCTCGCGTTGAGCTCTACTTCTCCACCCCTCTCTCCCTCGTCATGCTCACCGCTTATACGAAGCGCGAAAGGAGTGGAATCGATGGTTTTCTTCACCACCACCACCACTATCATCATCATTATCATCATCATTATCCTCTACATCATCTCGTCTCTTTTGTCTTGTCTTACTTAGTGCCAAGCGAGAGAGATAGAGATAGACCTTACTCGCTCGCGTGACGCTGAATATTTAATTCGTCCATCCTCTCTCTCTCCCTCTCGCTTTCTTTTACGCACACATTTTCTATATATATAACTCCTCGCGGCACGCCGCCACGCGCGACAATGCATCGATCTTCCATATAGCGGCCAAGCTTCGCTTCGTCATTCAAAATTTTATGTACGTACTGTATGATATACAGATCGTCAACGCGAGCTTACCAGTCGGACGCACACAATCAAGACGTAAAAGGTTAAAAAAAATAAAATAAAATCAACGCAACCGAATAAAAATTACGAGGGACGACGAGAGAACCTAGAGAGAGAGAGAGAGAGAGAGACACCAAACGTTTGCACATGGAAGGTGCATACATAGTCATCGTGGATACACACGTGGCATCCGGCTGGCAAGCTTTTAATTTTACAACGCAAATACGGAAACAAAGTATAATTTTTTCATATAATACGGACGCGGAAAGAAAGCAGCACTGCGTGAGTGTGTTGTCTCGCGTAATCGCGTGTAAGTGTGTGTTAATATTGTTGTGTTACTTTTCTTCACCATCTTAATTTATTATTATTATTATTATTTCATTCATCATCATCTTGCTTCATATCTCTTCTCGGCGTCTCGACGACATTACAGGGCACACATACACCTTTTGTTGCGATTTGTGATATTCAGCCGCACGCGCGCATGAGGACCTGGCTTGCGAGTGTGCCTGTGGAGGGGGGGGGGGGGTGAAGGAGGGGTTTTTTGGAGATAGGAATTGTGTGGTGTTGTGTGGACGAGAGGCGAGAGAGAGAGAGGGGGAGAGAGAGGAGGCGCTTAGGAGATGGATCACGATTCGCCGTTGCCGCTGTCGTCGCCGTCCTCGTAATCGCTCGCGCTCAGGTGTTCCTCCTCCTCGTCCTCGTCGTCGTCGTCGTCGAGCTCGTACTCGTCGTCATAGAAGTCGGTCATGTCGAGCTGCTGCTCGGCCGGCCTCGCTCGCGTCTTGATGCAGTAGTCCTCAAGGGTCACTGGCACCACGATGCCCTCCTTCTCCGCTTCGACCTTCGCAGCCTGGGCCTGCTTCCTGCAATTAGAAATTTTAGTTTGGATTTGTTTTATTAAGGTTTTTTTTTTCTGAAAATGTTTTTTTCGCGTATTTGAATTTATCACTACTGTTATTTATAGAATTTTTGTAAATGTTTGAGCTTATTTATTGTGTGTAAAAAAGAGATTTTTCGAACTTTGAGTTTAATCCAGGATTGAAAAGCCTCTCGAATAATACTAAAATTTATAAAATGTTCACGTATACTATTACCTACAATCTAGCAACACAGCTTCAAGCGCGCCGATCAAACTTAATTGTCTCCATTCCTCAATTCGTAGACGCACAAAAAAAGGCAGATATAACAGTTCATCGTCCAATTACTTAAAAAATTTCCCGTCTCTGAAAAGGGGCCGTGTCGGCGGCGGCACTCCGCACCGGATAAAACACGCGCTTAAAACCGGGTCGTCCTAAAAAGACGCATCAACACAGAGAGAGCTACTACTCCCATTCTGTTAAAAACTAGGTCCGCGCGCGCGCGCGATCTGTTATATTTACATTAAAGCAAATAGAACTATTGTCATACCCTTGACGTACTCTTGTATGTATGTAATTGAATTCGTGTCGCGCGAAGCGAAGAAGAAAGTCCTTGCCGGCTGCGCGAAGAAGAATGCCCGCGATTTCTATAAGCGCCTAACGAAGGACAGGATAATACGCGAGCGGCGTGCCACAGCTGACATAACACAACTCGCGCGATGTAATTTGTTTTTTAATAAGGCTGGGTGTGTCGATTTTGGAAGGTGGAAATGAATTTTATTAGAGAGAAGATTCGGCAACTGGGTCAGTAGAGTAATTAGTAGGCGATTGAGGATCTTTGAGACCTTGATATATTTCGTACATTGATTGTAAAATCGTTGCATCATTGCGAGCACGCGGATATGGCGATTGATATTCAATATATTCTCTAGCGTAATAACTCACTACTTAATTGACGCTTAGCGTACAAAAAAGAGTCTGAAAAATCACCGCGATATGCAAAGTATATGCGAACTGACTGAAATCGAACTTCAATGTAAATCAGTCAACGAATTTACCAAACTCGCATCAGTTTTTTTACTCATAAAAAAAATACCAAAAAATCGTACAAGTATATATTTCTATAATTTCAATGTCCCCCGGTCATTTAGTTTATGTAAGCTATATACAACACAACCGAGCAGCCGCATCTCTCCGCAACCGATCATAGAAAAGTAAATATACAGCGTATGTAATATATATCACACGAACATCTTGTTGTCTTCCGATCGAAACCCCGCAACCGCATCATATTCCCCTTCTCTCCTCTTTCTCCCTCGCACTCACCTGATGATATTCTCATACTCCTTGTCCCGACCCTTGGAGTCGCGCCAGCGCCTGTACATCACGGATGCGTCCACGTTGGCCGGACTGTAGGTGTTGGGCTCGTTCAACAGCGAAATCACCGACAGCAGAATCGTTCTATATACACGTTGAGAGAACGAACAAAAAAAAAGAAAGAAAAGGAATAAGTATAAGGCTTGTATTAGTAACCTCGCGGATAACGTGCAAAAAGTAATAATCCCCCCCTTCTGTGTGCGCGCGTATTGATAAGCGCTGGAAACCTTTCTTTCTATGCGTCTTGAAAGTGCGCCTCAGAGAACAAGAAGTTAATCGTGACGTCACGGCACGCCGTCGCGTGACGACGGTTTTAGCCTACGCGCAAAAACAACACGCATCATCGCCGTTTCTTTCTCTGCCTTCTCTCTTATATACACGCATACTGTCACTGAACTATACTAAAAAATTCAAAATGTTTATTATTGGCGGCGCTCCGGGTGCGTCCGCGCGCGAAGAAAGAGAAAGATACCGTTCTTTGCCGACAGTGTATTTTCGCCTCGCAGACACACACGCATACTCAAGTTCGTTATTGAGAATATATATATATGCTTTGGTCAGTCTATTTCTGAATCTTGGATTTTTCACGCTTTCCCGTACACGCTTCTCACGCGGGCGTTAAAAATATATATGCGACGGGGAATCATTACTTTCAAGATATATCATATAGTTTTTTAAGTTCGTTAACATTCTGTTTCGAGGAAAATTCGAGTAAAATAAAATAATGTTTTGCCACGCGCGGAAACCAGGAACAACAATGAATAAAATATATTTTCGCCAATGACTCAGGATCAATGTTTCGCTTGCAAATATATACGTATGTACTCGTATATGATGCACGTATATATATACGACTCACTGCTGAGAATTGATTTTTCGTTTAACAAAAAAAAAAAAAAGAGTCGACTGATAATGAGCATCGATCGCGGAAATATACAGTTTACGCGTAACGTGAATCATTTCTGGCTGATGATATTTCAGTTCCGTGGCTCTGCTTTGTGACTAAAGCAACGAATTATTGAGACAACAGAATAAATAAATAACGAAATGATGAGTACAAGTTTTGGAAATAATCTGCAGTGGTATATACACTGAATTTATCTTTACTTTTAATAGCGAACTCGCCTACTAAACCAACAGCTGACTAAGACACGCTCCGACCAAGAAAAAAGAAAAAATTACACCATACATACGATCTTAACAATCGCGTAAGTACTAATATACCGATTGAATCTACCGCGCTATTCTCAGTAGTGACTCCACGGGCGATCCCGCTTAATCATCCGCTTTTCCAACGCACATCATCGTCGTTGTCATTTTACCCCGCATCTTCTCCTCCCATTTACAGCCCGCGCGCACGAGCAGCAAACTCTTGGCACAGCCTGTACAATACGCGCGCGCAGAATCCTTCTGGGCGCTTCGAGCGCTCTCTTCTCTCCTCAAGGTCTAACATCAGCAGCAGCTGTGGATGTCAGAGCCGCTTGAGCGAGAGAAAGAGAGACTCACCTGACATTCTGCGTCGGGTTCCACCTCTCGCAGGGCAACTCGCCACTCTGCGGGTCGTCTACGGGCGGATGGAGGATGGATATGCACAGGTCGCCGTTCTGCAACAAACACATGTATATTATACATTTTATATAGATATATAATAGTAGAAGGGAGAGAGAAAGAGAGATGACACGGTCGCGCGCCTCGGAAAAGTGGGACAAGGCGACACATCACCTCCACGCGCTCACTCGCGCCTATATACCACACACATCACGCGGCTCTCATCATCATTTTCCACGCGGTTCCGAAAATACTAATATGTATATATAGTAGAGAAAATGACGAGGTAAACGGCCTCCCTTGCGCGCCACTCGTTATCACACGCTTGTTATCAATCTCCGCGTATGCGCGCATGAGCGAGTGCGTATACCTACGTATAATATACGCTGCCAAAATCAGCTGCTGCCAAGCAGGAAGCGGGTATATAAAGAAACCGCGCGTGCGCAGGTGTGTGCGTGTGCGTCAAGCCGCTGCGCGAGGAAAAATTTTCACTTTGTTCGCACGGGTATAAAAATCAAGCCGCTATATATCGGTATTATACACGCTCGATCGAGAATCGTATAGTTCGCAAAAAGCGAATCACATAGTCGTCCCGGCAAAAAGTTTCTACGTAATCCCACGATCGGTATATGAAATAAAGAAGAAACTAGGAAATTAAAGTTTATACCAAATGTACCCGCGGGATTTCGTCTCATTGTTTATCGATCGCCGACGGTGGTGTGTATAAGGATGCGGAGATAGAGCCCGCGCGCGTCAAGGCCGTTTCCCGATCCGCGTGCCTCGCGCGCGCATATAACGGCGGTTATCCGAAGGCGGTGCGACTGACTCATGTATATATATATTACGGTTTTCGTCAAACAACGGTTTATAAGCGAGGAGGAAAAATTCGCGGCCCGGTGAGACAATGCCGCCGCAGCGCGCGTTGGTTTTTTTTAAGGAGGTGGAGGAGGATAGGAATGTAAAGATTTGGAGTTTGGAGAACGAAAAAAAAAGATACATGATCGATCTGGTTGAAGTATAACTGTTGTTCTGAGTGAGGTCGTCGATAGATTTCGCGTGGTAGGATGTAATATTGTATTGAGAAAATGTGTGTGACAAAATTTACAGAATATGCGGCAGTTTTTTAATGAAATTGTATGATTAATAATCTTTCGGATTCATGGAGAGTAATGTGCATGTATATCACTGAGAAAAAACTTAAGTAAAAATAATTAATAATTTTGTAAGAATTACTATACTTTACAAGAAATTTTGCTAGAAATATATAAGAAAATTGACTTCAATCATTGTATAATGTAACGTAACGTAGGATAATTTATTGCGTTTTTGTAGTCTGCGGAAGCTTTATCAGACAGTGTATATTAGTATATAATTATTCCAAAACTTTTTTCTCAGCGTATAAGAAGAGCATTGTCACGCGTGCAGCGCACACTCGCGCATTTCCATAAATCTCCGGGTAAAAAACAGCGTCGATCAATTACCACTGCGACTTCCCTATCAATTGACCGAGAAAAAGAAAAAAACGCCGCCTATCAACTAATCAGCCAGTCGTCGACGCTCTCGAGCATTGCGCAAAAGTGTAAACGCACGCGCGAAAATTTTCAGGTCGACGGTTGCGGATCGTCGCAGCGGCAGCAGCGGTTTTGAAATTTAAATGGCCGCGTGTATATATAGTATATCTAAGCAAGTGAATCTTACATATAAGTACGGGAGGAAGACCGTGTGTGTGTGTTTTGCGATGCGGCTGTAGTAGCTCGAGCGTGCGATCGATCGGAAACAGCTGCAGTGTGCAGCAGCGGTGGCAGTTTTTTTTTTGCTCAGATTTTTTCAGTACTGCTGCTGTGTGTGTACTTAGAGTGGTAAGTGGTTATCGAACACTTTAGGAATTTAAACAAGTTCAATCTTTCAGGTTTATATATATATATAAGATAATCGCCATTACATCTATATATCCGGACATTCAACTAATAATTTCTGATCTAAAATTGAACCTATATATACCTATACCCTCTTTAACCTATATACACACAACTCTCTAATCGCTGTTCCAATATAACCGCCTCCCGCATTAAACCATTAACCTCGTGTTCGAAAATATACATAATACGCACGTGTCTCGTCAAATATTCACGCAAATGCACATTGCACACCCAAACATCGATCCTCTCTCTCCCATGAGAGACAGCACCGTGTACTGCGACGATCGATATAAGCAAACTTCCGGGTAAAAATGCATCGCATCACGCGCCGAAATCGCACGTGAGCCAAGGTAAACCGGCCGCGCGCACGTGGCGTTTACGCACACTCGCAAGAGAGAGAAGTGCGTGACGCGGAGAGTGTCCATGATGTACGTGCGAGCGAGAGAGAGCTATGGAATGAAAGTAATGTACGCTGATATTATATGCATCGGTCTTTTGTGTGTAATCGAACGAGTATTGGGATCCGGTTGATGATTTTTGTTTCTTCGGTGCCATCAGCATCAAAATAAATGTCCCTTCGTCGATTTAGCATCGCGTGGCTTAATGTATCCGCGTATACACCTTATATGGATTTCTTACTACACAAGACTTTTTCTTCTTCTTCTTCACCTAGTTCGGGAAGATCGATCATCGTTCTGTTTACGTAACACGCGCGCGAGCTTTATACGCGATAATCTAAGCTCACTCCTGATCGCATCTGTATTAGATATAGCTTAATGCGTATATATAAGTGAAGGAAAAAAGCTTCTTAGGTAACAAACGAATTAATCAAACGAACTTTCTAATACTTTCAGATCTGTATCGACACGTGTTTTCCCAAGAAAATATGCCTCGCCTGCGCGGCGTTTTATATATGACGAGAGATTAAATAAAAATTACTATGCCGTCGATAAAGAGTATATATATATATATCATAGCGTGTGTGTTGGTATATACATTCGAGAGTCATTATCCTCCGACTTATGAGCGTTCGACATTCGGTTTTATGTATTCTCTCCGAGCTGTACGTTTGTGTGTTTTCTAAAAAGAAATCGTTCATTATATTTTAACGCGTATACATATAGATATAGTTATATACGCGACGTTTCCGTAAATAGACCTACCTACGTGTTATACTAATGTTAGAAAAAAGTTTCGCCTTCATCTGATCAATAAGCCGTTATTATTATACACCTAGAGCCGGATCGACTTTAAATTAATATACCAACCCGATATCCATATATCGTATATATCGTATATCCATTCGCAATCCATCACCTAATTAACTCTTTGCAATTACAGTCTTCTTCTTGTTTTTGCATTTTCTCACCTACATACGCGTCATTCACCTTCAAAATCTAATATCCCACTATGCGCGCGAGATCGACGCCTAAACAAACCGCGCCTGCAGAAGCAGCCGCCCTTTTCGGCGCATCATCACGCGCAGTCGAGCGTCAGAGCGACAAAGAGTAGAAAAAAAAGCGAGCGAGCGCCGAGCCTGAAAGTCAATAACTGTCGCACGCTACTCTCGCGTGCCGAGAGGGAAGGAGAGGGTGGGAAAGAGGAAAAGAGAGAGAGAGAGAGGGAGAGAGAGAGAGACACGTTCACTCACCTCGTACACGTTCGGGTGCCAGACTTTGGTCATGAAGCGGATGCTCGGCGGACTGTACGGGTAGTCTACCGGGAACTTCATGTGTGCCTGCGAAAATAAAGAAGAGAGGGATGGTTAGTTATGTGTGTGTGTTGATGAGAGAAAAAAAAATAAAACATGAAGGGGTGGGAGGAAGAAAAAAAATGAGTATTTACTCTTCGCACGTTCTTTGGGTTGCGAGAATTTTGCTCTGAAGGTGTGTCATTTTAACGGTTAAAAAGGGATAGGTCGTTGATTGGTTAATAAATTAATTAAATTTTAAGTTGTTCTTAAGATGTATAGAAGTGTGCACTGTTGATTTTTAAGGATGAGTTAATTATATACTGCAGTGCACTAACGATGTTCAATTAACGTACAATATTAATATTTATAGTATAATGAAAGTTAAAGCTATATAGATCCGTCGAAAGTTCGTGCATATATATACATATACACAATAAGCGTATAGTTCATGGAAGTTGGTGTAAATAATCCTTTCAATAATTAACAATATTTTTTCACGATACACCGTTTTGCCACGCAACATCACCATCGCGCCTCGTTCCGATAACCGCTCACGTCTCTCGACTTGCGCAATAACTTTGATCCGCTTATTAAAGGGACGTTTCATTTTTTTTTTCTTTGTGAAAGTTGTAAAAGAAAAATCGAGAAAAAAGGAACATTCGACTTTCACGACTTTCAAAAAGTTTGCCCGCGCGAATATCCTTTTATATATTCTTTCTTAATTCGAGTTCCTTAACTCACCTTTTTCGCGCTAAACTAAAATATCCGCAATTAGGTATACGGCTAGACCAGCGCGAGACAAAGGCATTGTCGTGCCGCCGGCGACGACGACTCATGATGCCAAAACACACCGAACTTGGCGTGGAATCGAAATTCATTTTATTTCGAAGACCTTCGCGTATACGCGCAAGAAGAGAAGGAGAGCGATGATGGAAAAGACAAAGAAGAAGTGTCTCTTTCGCGTGGTGTTGTTGTCTCTTGCTGTGTATAAGGTGACTACAGCTGTTGCCATGTTTTTGGAGGGTATTTGCTCCGATTTACGCGAGTTGGAGCTTTGAGATATAAAAGAAAGCTTTTAATGTGGCAAATTGCTGATAAATTACAGTTTTACGCATGTTTTTACCAAATTAATGGTGTTTTGTTTTGTCACATCAACTTCAGAACAATGGATACACAAAATAATTAATAAGTAGGTATTGTAAACTTAACGGCAACAAAGAGTACGAGAGTATAACAACAAATAAACAGTAAATAGATGTATCCGTTTGAATCCACCGATAATATATTCATCAAAATGGTCCGATGGAAAAATTGCTTTTGGTTAGTCAAAGTTCAAAGTTAGACCCTTACGTGTGCGATAACTAAATGAAAATATATTCACCAAAACCTCTCAAAATCCTTTATCGTTCCACAACACCCGCATTTAAATATACACACACATTATACATTCACACTCCCAATTGAATTTTCATTTTCATCGTCTCGACCTTATACCATCATCCCCCCTCTTATATACAGTCCTACATCAAAGACACCAGGAAACTCATCCCCTCACATATAAACAACACATCCACGTGCCCATCCCCGCACTCACTCACTCTCGCACACATCGATCCCCGCTCGACCTGGTCATGGCCCAAATTCGCGCGTCCTAGCGCCGCCGCCGGCTCTCCTCGGGGATCCGTAACCTACTTTCCGCGGGGCGCACACACTCACGCGCGAGCGCGTTATACTCCTTCTTCCCGGCCCCGCGAGCAAGTAGTAGTAGTAGTAGAAGTCTTTTGTGCGCGTGCCCCCGATGCGTCGAGCGAAGGAATGCGACGAGAGAGAGAGAGAGAGAGAGGTCTATTAGACCCGCGTGTGTAGGTATAGAGCTGAGGCAGCGCGGGGCTTCGGCAATCGTGGGGTGTGTTATTATATATAGGGTTGGTGGTGGTTGACGATATGATGGGTCTGGGGAACCGATCGGAAATAATGGGGCGAGAAAGAAGTATAGTATAGTATTTTGAATTACAGCTGTTTTCGCGACGTCAGATTTATAGATCGATTGCTGCGTTATATATGCATTGCGAAATCGCGGAAGATAAGAAGAACAACGCGCGCGGTTTGCGATCGATCGGCAAATTAATACAGATCGCCGAATATGTACGACAATAAAAAGCAGCTCTTGACCGAAACAAAAAGAAAGATAAACGATACATTTCCTATCTACGCGCAATAATAATGAATATAAGTCGATGTATTGCGTGACATAATTGCGAAGCGATATATAAGTATACATTTTTATCATCAGTGTTTCTGCAATGCGGTATAAGCTCGGATGGTGCGCGAGCGCTCGCGCGTGTATGTCATTGTTAAATATTAAGCCAATTTATATCGTATGTACACTTCCGTGTTCGAGCCAAGAAACGCACGACCTTTAGTAAAGTAATTCTCCCACTCTCTCTCTGTTGTACAAAAAAATGAATGTCGCAGTTTTAACAAAATAACTCTTCCCACAGAAGAACAATGACCAGGTCTCGTTACTATCGATATATATGCAAGTCAAACTCTATTTCGTAGTGTAACAATAATGTAAACATTCGCCAACGATCACAACGTTCGGTAGCAGCCACAGGAGATCTTTTACCGACATTCCCGGTCCATTTTACTTATGTACACTCGCGGCCTCACTCGCATTGTCAAGTAATTTTCTCGCACCGCGCGCGCATATTAGACCCACAAAAAGGCAGAGCAGCCAGTAAAAGTCCGCTCCAATTGCTCCGACAAAAGAGACCTGAGACACCGCTCTGCTCCAGTCTGTATAACTATATATATACACGCGCGAATGTCCATATATATATATATACACCTGGGCTAGTGGAACTAGATACATACACGTACCCTCCTCTCATACATGCGCTTCCCGATCGCATCCCGAAATCGCATCCCCCTTATCGACCCGTCCATCCTCTGTCCCTCGTATAACTCGCGCGCGCGTCTAACGGAACGTAAACACACTCGTACTATTATACCATCATATTTCAAACTTTTCACCTCTCACGTACACACAGACATATCAGTGCGCCGTGTTGTCGACGCTCTCCCACGGAAAACGCACTGCGCAAGGCCCGTCGTTGGCTCTCTGTACGTGTGTACCCGCGCGTGCAATAAAGAGCGAGAGCGGTTTAGAAAGCAGCAACAGCAGCAGCGGCTCCAGCTGCACTCGAACACATACACATATACTTATACTCACTGCTACTTACTCCCATTGTTTACGTACACACAGCATAGCATGGCGCACGCAGAATTCGGGAGAGAGGAGACATTTAAAGCCTCCCTTTAAAAACCCCGTGCGCGCATGTATATATGCAGAAACAGCACGTGAAAGAGAAAGCGACGCTTATCGCGTATATATATATGCGCATACGTACTTAGTACATACACGCACGGGCCCCATGATGTAGGTACAATATAAATGTGTGCGAGATTGTATGGTATGTGTATTGAACCTGGTGGAAGGGGGGGGGGGGTATGTTGAGCGAGTGAGTGAGAAAAAACTAACCTTAAAATAGCCGCCCTGGTAGAGCGTGTCCGGGGGTCCAAAGATCGCGACCTCCCACTCGAACATGTTGTCCTCGTTGACGAGCTTGACGCGGAAGCCCTCGACGGGCTCCTCCTGTAGGCTCTTGTATTCGAGGGCAAGCGCGCGCAATGCGCTCGAGGTCGGCTGCGCCATGTCTCTTTCTCACTCAACCTCTGTTTCTCTATCTGTCTCTCTTTCTGCTACCTTCTCTCTCTCTCTCTCTCTCTCTCCTCGCTTCTTCCTCCTCTTCTTCGCCTACCTCTCTCTCGGTCTATCTCTGTCTTTCACCACTTTACTGTATTATACTGCAACTACACACTGCTCTCTGCACGTCGCGGATCCTGTTTCAGGGCTGCATGTCACACTACTATACGACGACGACGACGACGAGGACGACGTCTTCTCCACGCGATCAAACTCTGGCTTCTTTTATCTGCCTGCCTGCGCGCAAGAGATATATAGACACTGCACGACGAGACGACGCGCGGGGACGCAGTGAAGTCTCTCTCTTTCTCACTCTCCCTCTACGTGCGTGTACGTGTATAAGGGACGAGAGAACGACTGACTGGCTGCTACTACTGCGTCGTCGTCGCTCGATGCCGTTCTCTCTGGCTGGCTCTCTTGCCACAGGCTGGCAAGCGAGTCGAGTCTTTCTCTCTCTCTCTCTCGGGCGCGAAACCCCCACTCGGCAACAGTCGGCCGAGCTCGTCGTCGTCGTCGCTGCTGGCCTGCTGCTGCTGCTTCCTCGATCGACGCGCGCGCGTGTGACCGCTTTCCCCCTTGTGCAACGAGCGCGCGAACACACGATGCAATATGGCTGTGTGCAAGTATGATGCGCGTCAATGGATACGGATAGGATATATAGCTATTCAATATAGCTTTTTCTCCTTTATAGATTGTATATAGAGAGGGGAAGAAAGGGAGAGAGAGGGGGGTAGACATTTGAAAATCGGGAATAGAACGTTACGTTCGATCGCGGTGATTTAAAACTTCGGATGTTCCAAGACTTTTCCGAGGTGATTTAATTGCCGTGTAATGTAGTAACGATAAGATTTTTGTACTTTCCGCGCGTAAAGTAGCGTGATGCCGTCGTAATACTGGCAGCATTTTTATCGAAGAACGGTAAGTGCAGCATATTAACATTCGTCAACAAGGTAGAACTCTGCCTCCGATAACTCTGTTATTACATTAATTACTTTATATATTATGCTATATACCGCGGCACGAAAAGCCACAAAAAAGAGAAATTCCTCGATTCCTCACATCGTCGACCGCAAAGAAGTACCGTTCATCAAGAACGTTCTAGAAGCTCATACACGTATATAGGTATATTTATGTAAAAGTCGCAATCTCACGATGATGTCTCGGAATAAGTATCATCGTGCATAAAAACGAGCCGCGCGCGCGACCTATACACAAACGACACACCTAAAAGCCACCGGCAGCGGAGGCGCTTATGTTTGATGCGTGTCCTATACGCAGCTAGTACACCCAGTCGTTCGTTGCCGGCTAGCCGCATCGCCACGACGCGCTGCTTTCATTGATAGGTGAGCATTGTACTTTGTCTTCGAAATCCGTTACCTTACGCACGAAATTCACCTTCATTCTCGCGTCATTCATACATATATGTACGTTATTTCTAATTTCCTAAATTTTAACTTTAAATTTTCGTAGATACTCATCTATCTTATATATACACTTATTTCAAGGAGAAGTAAGTGACGCTCTGCAACAATGTCAACGCCATACAATGCGGAGATCATGCCGATCTTCGGCTTTTGGACGGGCCTGCTGACCCTCAAGCTCCTGGCCATGTCTGTTATCACGGCGCGCACGAGGTTCCGCAAAAAGGTAAGAATGAGAGAGTAAGAATACGCAAGTAGAGAGAGAAAGAGAGAAATACAGTCGAGTCATCCTACGTGTCATTGTCGGTGTGTAACGGCCTAGGGATCTATGTAGGTAAATACTTACGACGCGCAGGGCTCTCGTTGCGTGTTTTCTCGTGTATTTTCGTCTGCGGTCGGGTATTTTGTTTTTGTAAAGGTAATAGGTAATGGCTCTTTGAAAGCTTTTATAGATTGGCTTTCTTTGTCTTTTTATAGGGAGTAGAAGTATTTGGCGATCTGTATATGCAAATTGAATCATTAATATTTGATTAGTGCATACTGATGCTTAAAAGCTACATAGTGTTCTGATTATATGAATTGAAATTAGATTTTGAAACAGGATAAGTGTCAAACTTTTTTATTTTGCAAAACATAAGTTTATCTGAATAAATTATTTAACTCAGCAATTGAGAATTCAACTAAAGTGTAGTTTTCCAGTTATTTTTTAGTTTAACCAGCGATAGGCAGGTCTTTTTATTTCTTAAAATACAAAATTCTGATAGTTTTATCTTACATATTCAGTATGAGTTGTGTAACTCCTCTTGCTGATAGTTGATAACACAGATATAACCAGTAATGGAAGCAACATACATTTTTACAATTTTTTATTTATTTATTACCAGAATAGAAATAAGCGCATGCATTTTTAAAATAATATTATAATTTTTTACTTAAAATTACTTACACTTTCACATTTGTAATTCTAATAAATCTTTTGGAACATAAGATTCTTGCATTTATAAGTTATCAGTCGGCCTTCTTTACTTATAGCTCACAAGATTTTTTTAACATTCAATATTTATTATAGATATCCATTTCTTACTTAAAAGCTTATAAAATAATGAAAAAACTTAAAATATTCATTGCATTCAACACTACCTAATGTTTTACTTTCTTAGGTCTTTGCCAATCACGAGGATGCACTAATGTTACCAAAAGCCCGTGTAACTTATGATGATGAGGATGTTGAGCGAGTACGCAGATCTCATCTCAATGATTTGGAAAACATTCTTCCATGGGTTGCCATTACCTACATCTACCTTGGCACTGGACCCTCCAACTTTCTGGCTGCTATGCTGATCAGAGGTTTCGTCCTATCCCGTGTTGGACACACGTTGTCCTATGCTATCTTCCCCAAGCAGCCCTTCAGGGCTATCTCTTTCTTTGTTGGATTTGGCCTTACTGCCTTTGAGGCAGTAGCTACAATGCTCCATTATTTGTAAACGAGACAATGTGAAGTCATATTTGTTTACTTATGATGACAAGTTGTGAAGTTGAGATATATCATGTGTAAAAGTAATTTTTATATATATTTTTTTTTATATATATATTTGACTGACAAAGATATTAGATTACCTTATTTTTGTGCTACAAGTGTGAGCGCTACCAATTTTGGATATTTTGTAATATAAATATTTACAATTCGAAATTCATTTTTTTTTTCTCTATGAAGTCCTTGCAGAACCACCGATAGATGTATTTTTAACGTAATGATGACAATGAATTTGTCAACAGTCATTGATAGATTTTTGATATGTATAGATAAAGAAAGTGATTATCATCAATATTCTTCCAAGAATGAAAACAAATATTTTTAATAAACTTCGAGATAGTAAATTGAATTCTATATGTTCATGTTCTTATCATTGAAAAAACCAATCAGCATAATCCATTAACAGATCGTCAGATCTACATTCATAAATACATCAACTGATATACCTAGCGCTAAAACCTCCAAAACCAAAACAACCACACTCAGCTTTGCAACAAGTTCATCCATAATCACCATCACCACTATATTTCACGACAAAAATCAACGCTGGTAATTACTGACACAGCTCTGTTCTCGCCGTCCAATTACACGGTGCGGTAAGTATACTTGAAAAGCCACACATCAGTTGCGCGCCTGCATACTGTAGAAGACCTCAACCACGTCTTTTGGTTCTGCCCTCAATTCGATATGTAAGGTTCTACTAAAATCCCTCGCCAAACTCAAACTCTTTCCACCCTTTATCATCTCTCAATTTTTATTCGCGCCTAAATCTGTTTCTGATAGTTCTCCAGGCTACGCCACGTTTTTCCGCAACCTCAACTTTTCAAAAATCCCGCTCCACCAGCGCGCATGCGCAACATTAAGGAGTATCTACACTGAGGCCGTGTCCCGATGCACGTTCAAACTGCGCGTACCTGACCAATCATAGCTTGACTCCAGCGGACTATAGATGCTCTTTTCTTCTACTCGATTCCGCTGAACTCAAGCTGTGATTGGCCGGGTACGCCCCCTGAGCGTATTTGTGAGTGCGCGTTGCCCATTGCGCAGTTCATTGTTCCACGTTCTATTTATCTATTTATCAATAAGAATTTAAAATATTATTATAAGTAAGTACATATAACGACAAAAGCAACATAGTTTAGCGACTGTCTACATACTGGCTTTTGGGCTTTCAGCTTTGGGCTTTGGGCAATGTGTAAAAAAATCGTTGTCGGTCATCTTGTAAATTAACAACCCGTGGTTGAAGACAAACATACGTATACAACTGAGTACTGAATTCAACCATGGGTTGTGACTTTACAAGATAACCGACAACGATTTCTTACATATTGCCCAAAGCTCAAAGCTCAAAGCCCAAAACCCAGTATGTAGACAGTCTCTTAAGCTTTACGACGAAAGCTTAAGCATAGTTTAAGCTTTACTTTAGTTTCTTTGTTCATGAATTATTTATAAAGTCAAAAGTATTCATAAATATTTATAAATATTATAAATATCAAAATTATCTATAAATATTTCAAAGTCAAAAAGTAGAAGTAGAATTTTGTGGAACAGTGAAACGGGCAAGGGGAAACGCACACTCGCACTTCGCAATGCGCTTATGGGAACTCAGCCTTACCTACTCGTTGATGGCCAGCCGCCGCAGTATGGAATAGAGCGTAGAAGCGTTCACACCAGTGTTAACAAAAAGGACAGAAGAATAATACTGAAACCCATCGTCTGTACACATATAGCCAAGAATGACGGCATCACCTTCATCATCATCGGCATCGTGATGAGGATCTCGGTCGAAGGATCGAGGGCCGCGCAGCATCGTCGTCGTAGCACATGGCCGGGATCGATAGGCCGCTGCTGCCGCCGCCAGTGTCATCGGGTCAGCGCTGACAATAGAAAGTATTCAATTTATTCGAATATCATAGGAATAATAATGTCGCAAAAATTTGACAATTTATTATATTTCTTTGAATAAAAACATAATTTTTTAGGTCAAGTGAAAAAAATATAAAACATTTGATGATTCCAAAGAAAGAGTAAAATGGACTCAGTAGTCATAGAAGTTCTTGAAAAAGCTGGCAGTCAAGATCCTAGTGTATTTAAACCTGCAGAACAAGTACTTAAGCAATGGGAGACACAACAAGGATTTTATACTGCATTATTCAATGTATTCTCAAATGAAACACTTCCCATAACCATAAGATGGATGGCTGTTATATATCTGAAAAATGGTATTGACAAATATTGGAGAAAACGTGCACCAAATGAAATCAATGCAGATGAAAAAGAATATCTTCGACAAGGACTTCTTGCAAAATTCAATGAACCAATAAACCAATTGGCAATACAATTAGCGGTAGTGATTGCAAAAATTGCTAGGTATGACTGCCCAAAGGATTGGAGTTATCTAGTTCCCACACTTTTGGAAAGTATACGTGATGGTGATACTGTAGTTCAACATCGAGCTTTGTTAACTTTCCATCATGTTGTCAAAGCTTTGGCTTCTAAAAGACTGGGTGCTGATAGACGAATTTTCCAAGACCTAACTTCAAATGTGTTTAATTTTATTCTAAACTTGTGGAACAGTTATACAGAATTATTTATAATGTTAATTTCTAATGGAGCCGATAATAATCAAGTACAAGAGACTGTAGAAAAGGCATTGCTTTCATTAAGGATACTTGGAAAATTGATCATTAATGGGATGAGTAAGCCATCTGAAAATCAAAATGCTATGCTTTTTTTAAAAGTGATATTTGAACGGGCAAAGACAAGTCTCGAATGCAGAAAGAGTCTTGTATCAAATGGCATACAAATGGATTCCCATGATAAATTCATTATTCACTTGACGAAAATTCTTTTAGGAGTGTTAGAAGCTCATCCATTCTGTTACGTAGATTTGATTCCAGCATCGTTGGAATTTGGTGTTTATTATTGTTTTACTGAAGCAGGACAAGAATTGTCATTTGAAAGATTCATCATCCAGTGTTTGAATTTGACTAAGAAAGTTTTGCAAACGGCTGAGTATAAGGAAGGAAAAGAAAAAGATGACACAAACCCTCTGACATTAAAGGCACAACGCCTCATACAAGAATTTTTCACTTCAGAAATTTTAACTGAAATTTGTACAAGACTTGTTACTCATTACTTTGTATTAACTCCTACTGATTTAGAATTTTGGAATGTAGATCCAGAAAACTTTGGAGTTGATGATTGCGGAGAATCATGGAAATACAGTTTAAGGCCATGTACAGAATCAGTGTTTCTTGCGATCTTGCATCAATTTAAAGACGTACTTTCACATGTTGTGGTTGAACTTGTGCAAAGACATCATCAGCCTGTAGATCCAAATGATTTACATGGTATTTTATTAAAAGATGCAGTATATAACGCGGTCGGTTTAGCAGGATTTGATCTTTATGATGAAGTCGATTTTGACCAATGGTTTACTACATTTTTGAAACATGAATTAGACGAAATGAGCAATAATTACAGAATCATTCGACGACGTGTTTGTTGGCTAATCGGTCGATGGACAGGTGTGAAGTTATCCGCGGAATTACGACCTGAATTGTATAATCTAATGGTAAAAGCTCTAAGCTCCAATGAAGATCTTGGAGTTCGACTAGCAGCTAGTGAAGCTTTAAAACTTGCCATTGATGAATTCCAATTTAACATAGATGATTTCAATCCATTCCTAGAATCTGCCTTTTCACGATTATTTTGTCTTCTGAAAGAAGTAAATGAATGTGATACAAAGATGCGAGTTTTATATGTATTGTCATTCATGATTGAAAGAGTTGGTATTGGAATGAAGCCACATATTGGATCACTGTATGTTTATTTACCAGAACTTTGGCAACAATCTGAAAAGCACAATATGCTCCGATGTGCTATAGTTTCTACGCTGGTACATCTAGAAAAAGCTCTAGGTTCAGACAGTGTACTTTTACAGGATTTTGTAATTGGTGTTGTGGAATTGAGTTGTGATATGAATCAAGAAGGTCATATATATTTGTTGGAAGATGGATTAGAACTATGGCTTGCCTTACTAGAAAATACGCGATCATCTACCCCACCAATTATGAATCTTTTTAAAAATATGCCTGCTCTTTTAGAATCATCTTCAGATAACTTAAAGCTGTGCTTGTACATAATTCAAGCGTATCTATTATTGAGTCCTCAAGAATTTTTATGCGATCGAGGATTAATAGTAATAGACACATTTGAATCAATTTTGGGCGATTTACGTTCTGAGGGAATCACAATGACAATGCGAATGTTTGACTTGTGTTTGAAAGTCTCACCACAGCATGGAATACAGTTTGTAAAACCTGTTCTTATACGAATTTTTGAAAGAGTCTACTTGGGAAATGAAAGTTTAAAGGGAGATGAATTTATAATGGCTGAATTAACAATGTACTTTTCTATTATTGCACGCATTCTCCTTTGCTCCCGTGAAATTTTCATTCAGGTAATTCAAGAATTGACGAAAAAATTAGGTCAAGAAATAAAAGAAGACATCGTTTTGGTTCAAATAATCCATAGGTATGTAGATCATATGCCTCTTGTTACTCAGCAGAAGAAAAGAAAATTATTATCATTAGCATTATGTTCACTTCTTGATGCCAGTTGTCCACCATGTATATTAGAGTACTTTCCACGAATGATTTTAAATATTGTTGAAACTTTAAATGATATAATGAAAATTAGTGATGCAGGGCAGTCTGTAGACTCACTGGTGATTGACGACTATCATAATCCATCACAATTAGAAGATATAGGCTATGAAACTGAACATTCACAACGTAAAAGACATTTAGTTTATAGTGATCTTGTTCACTGTATTGCCCTGGATAAATTTTTGCAGAATAAGTTAGATAATTTACGAAGATTAAGGGGGAATGAACAATTTGATCAAATGATGCACACAGTAAGGTTTGATATTAATCAACAACTTAGAGAGTATGTCACTATTTGAAAATTATGTAAAAAACATCAAACAATTACAAATGTTGTATGATTTGTAAAAACCATTTTAATAAAAAATATTATATTTACAATTCGAAATTAATTTATTTTTTCTCTTTCGTCTTTATAGAATAAGCGCCAAAATCTAATATGTTTGAATTTTTAAGATTGAAATCTTAAGTTTGAGTATTTAAAACTGAATAATTTATTAAAATAGGTTACTACCTATTACTAGCAAGATTTACGCGCGCTTTATTTTTCTGCCCAGAATGATTTAAAATAATAAAAATATAACCCTTTGTTATTTATTAAAAGTATCAACTTCTTATATCTCGATTTTTTAACTACATTTTAAGATTACACTTTTTATAAAAGTACAAAATAAAAGTTTAATTTTTAAATTTTCGCGCCATATCACCATCTTTTATTTAACAGCCAATCAAAGTAGTCTTATTGTGATAACAGATTTCATCCATCACTTTTGATTTGAAAAAATTTATAATTATTTTTAAAAATATACGTACAATTTAAACTGAAACAAACTTTTAATTGAATTAAAGTGTACAACTAAAACTTGATTACGTTCATAATTTAGAAAAAAAAAGAAAAACGCGCGAATATATAGATAAGTAATAAAGAAAGTGATTATCGTCAATATTCTTCCACGAACCAC